>CM040183.1:60899056-60924056 GCA_022606455.1 Callitettix versicolor
AAAAACACATTAAGACAGATGGAAAACTAAGCATTTTAGTACAAGATGTTTTCTTTATTTTTTCAGGTATATCCGGGATTTATTTAGCGATTTTAATATATGCACTCTGTATGTGTGTGTGTGTGTGTGTGTGTGTGTGTGTTTTGCGATGCCAAAAAAAGGTGGAAAAAATCTTTTATAGACTACCTGGGGTAGGGACGCACCAGAGTGTGGGACTCAAATTAAGTTCAAACTCAAGCTCAAACTCAAGTTAAGATATATTGTTACCCACTTAAAAAATCACCAAAAGCATACCTCTTCTGTAAACCCTCCCACGGAGCCGCCGACAGGCATTAATTCGTGGGAAGATGGACTGGCTGACCGCCTACTCTTCTACAGCGTTGGCTCTCCTTTCTCAATCCTCAGCCCTCAACCTCTTCATGACCACTGCAGCGAATTCCGCAATGGCCCTCCAGTTGGCCTCTGAAGCCATCGCTGTCGCAACCAGATTTTTCGGTGCAATGCTGTCTCGCAGATATGTTTGCAACCTCATCCTTTCCTCTTTGAATCTCCGACACCGGAATAACACATGTTCCGCATCTTCCTCCACTGCTGGAAGACAGAGGGGACAAACCGAGTCTGATTCCAGCCTGAAACGGAACAAGTAAGCTCGGAAGCAATCGTGCTCAGTGAGAATCTGGATGAGATAGAAATCCACCTCCCCTGTTGCACCAATCCTGGATGTTACCTATGAGTTTGTATGTCCATCGTCCATTTGTTGATTCGTTTCACTGTCGCTGCCATGTCTCCAGGGTCCGATTTCGCTCCTCTGTAATTGCCATTGTATGACTATACTGTGGCTCAGCACTTCGCCTGCGCCAGTAGAGCCTCGCTCTTTCATCAGCCATCAGCTCCAATGATGGTTCGCCCGAAACTACACATGAAGCGTCGTAGGAAACTGTTCGGTAACCTTTCAGACACGTAGTAACGCACGGCGGTGCACCGCATTAACCCTGCGCGCATAGCTTGCGACCGTCATAGCCTGGCTCCAAATCGGCGCTCCGTAAAGGAGCACTGAGCTTACTTTCCCAGCCAGGAGTCGGCGGCGTGCCTGTTCTTGGACCTCCCAGATTCGGCATGAACCTGCAAAAGGCTCCTGCCACGTTCGCCGCTTTTTCACTAACTGCCTTGAGATGTCCCCTGAAGCAGAGTTTAGTGTCAACCCACACCAAGGTATCGAAGGGCTGGGATGGAACTATCTGCATATCTCCAACTGTAAGAGTTACTGTCTCCCTATTTTTCCTGCTGGTCACAAGCACGACCTCCGTCTTATGATCGACAAGCTGCAGATCCATAGATGTCAACCATCTCCAGACTGACTTCACTGCCTCGTTGGCCCGAATCCCGACTTCTTCCAAAAACTTTCCCTCAACAACCACCGCAAGGTCTTCGGCGAATCCAGACTTTTACGCCTAATGGTACGCTGACTCGCAAGCCCCCATCATACATGATGTTCCAAAGGAGGGGACCAAGCAGAGAGCCTTGTGGTACTCCCGCTGTTACTCTGTACCTCTTTTCTCCTTCCTCAGTGTCATAGATGAGAGTTCTATTTTCAAAGTAAATCCCTACCACCTTCTGGAGATACATTGGAACTCCAATGCTACTTAGGATCTGCAATACATTAATCCATTACTAAGTTGAATGCATTTTTAACGTCCAGTGTAACAATGGCGCAATATTTCTTAGCACCTCTTCTCCACCTATTGCCTTCAGTAGCTTTCCTCGCTTTAGTAATGACACCGTTAATACCATCAATAGTAGATCTGCCCCTCCAAAATCCGTAATGATCTTCCGAAAGCCCATCTGCACCTTCAGCGAATGGTTCAAGCCGTCCATAGACAATCCTCTCCAGAATCTTCCCCGCTGTATCAAGTAGACATATCGGTCGATATCATGATGGTGCTTCAAGAGGATTTTTCATCTTTGGTATCAGAACCAACCTCTGCTCCTTCCATCTGGTGGGAAAAGTTCCTTCCCGTAAGCAGCCATCCAGTACTTTAATAAAAGCATCAGGAATGGTTTCAAGAGCGACTTTAAGAGCCGCATTTGGTATGCCATCCGGGCCAGGTGCTTTGGCATCCCCGATCCTCCTGCACGCCTAATGCAGCTCATGTATCGTGATGGGTGGAATCACTTCCTCCGCCGGCACTACAGTCTCTGGTCTTATGGGCTCGTCCGAGTGTGGAAAGAGTGTCGACACCACTCTGCGTAGGAAGTTGGTTGCTGTTGTCGCAATTCTGCCAACCGTTCCATTATTACCTTATATGGCCTCCCCCATGGGTTTTTGTTTACCTCTTCACGCAAGTTTGCCCAACATCGGCACTTGCTCCGCTTTATAGCCTTGCGGAGTGCTAATTTAGCCTCACGGTAATTTTGTTCTACCGCCTCAGGATCGCGATTCCTCCGACGTGCTCTCTGGAATTTCCTTCTGGCTTGGTGGCACTGAGATCGAAGGGTTGAAATACACTTGGTCCACCAAAAAGCAAGTTTATGATGTTGTCTTCTGGAGATTTTTGTCATTGAAGCATCGCTCGCACCTTCCACTCTTTCCGTCAAAGCGTTAGCCATTTGTTCCGGAGTTCCTCCCAAAAGTAGACCACCCTCAAGCATTATGGCAAGCGCTTCCGGGTCGAGCAACCTAGGATTCCATTTACATCGCGGTTTTGGTTGGGAGATCCAAGAGTTCCCTGTGCCAACAATTTCGTAAAAAATAGCGTTGTGGTCGCTATCGGTGAAATGTCTGCTTACTGTCCACTTGCGCATGCCAGCAATCAGGTCCTTGCTGGCAAAGGTCACATTAATCCATGATGTGAAGCCAGCTCTTTCAAATGTAGGCGCAGAGTCGGTGTTAGCAACCACTAGGTTCAATACTGCAATGGTATCCAGGAGGAGCTCACCACTTCTGTTGGTATTCCTGCTGCCCCAAACAGTTGACCATGCATTAAAATCTCAACTTATAAAGACAGGACGATTCTCAGCTGCCACAGACGACAGTCTTGTGAGAAGCACTTCAAACTCTTCTATATCAAGCCTTGGAGGTGCATACACACTAAATATGTACACTCCCCGGACTTTGGCCCAATAGAAGAAATTGGCGAAGCCACCAGACTGGATGTGCAAGCCTCCACACATCCAGATGGCCACTCTGTTAGTACTGTCGATGTCCATGACGGCAGATGCATTGGGTTTGAGTACTGTTGACATAATACTGCTATGTTTATCTTCCTCTCGACAACCGTCTGGCAGAGAAGATCTTGCGCAGACTGACAGTGGTTAAGATTCAGTTGGAGCACTTTCATTTTCCAATTAACTGAAGGGCCTTCTGGTACAATTAGCACCTGTAGCTGTTGGCCGCATGATCACTTTTCCTACGCCCATTGTATAATTCGCAGTGTGGTGGGTTTGGACAACCTTCAGGCTTATGTCCCTCTCTCCCACAATTGAAGCACTTAGTCGAACGGTCAGGCTCGAAACACTTGCTGGCATTGTGTCCAAGTGAACTGCACTAAAAATAACGACAAAGAATTAGTTTCTCTCGAACACGACAGCAGACCCATACTATTCGAACATGCTTCATGCTTAGAGCCTCCCTTGCAAACTCAAGGGGCAGTGAAACGACTGCTGTTTGCGTCCCTCCATATTCCTTTCCAGATAGACTCTATCCGTACTTCGAAGTCCTTTCACAGCTGGGTTTGCAGGGTTTTTTCACTTCCTCAACCGTTGCCAGTTCGTCGAGTTCTTTAATCTCAATTTGCGCTTATTGAGATAGGACTCTGGTGTTTGCTAAATCCTGGATTTTCCCTTCTATGATCTTGCGGAGACCTTCTGTGTCCGCAGATAATTCCTCTTTATTTAGTTCCAGAATCATATTACCTGCTATGCACATCCTAACCCGGTTAACTTTTGTCCAAGTTCTGCAAGTCCCGTATCTTCTTTCAAGCTCCGCAATACTTGAGAATATGTGGCTTCCTTCTTTCACCATGACCATTATGACATTAGGTCGCGTCTTGGACGTCGCACTTCTGGGTAGTTTTTCTTCTTTTCCGTTTTCCTGTGAGCTACCGTTTGACATTTTCCTAGAGCTCTTGGCAATGGCTTCGCATCGGTATCTGGACCTCCTGCAATTGTTTCTCCCACACAGCTACTTTAGGGCATGCAAGACTCTCAACTTTCTGCCTCTTCACACTACCAGCGCCGACAATCTCCTCTTCAAGCACAGTTTTCCTCTTGCCAGAAGAGTTGTCCGCATTTATTGTGATCCCTGAAGGGCTTTATTGAGTCGCACTCTCTTTGGTTTTGGGAGGACACTTCCTACGATGGGATTCTTTCTCTTTCCAGGTACTCGCTCTTTGATCTGCTGCTGAATGGCAGCGACCAACTTACGGATTTGATTATGGATATTGTGTTTTCCCTGGAGAAACTGCGCCAGTTCTTCCACTTTCTCTCCCCGTCTCAAGAAAGCCACGTTTGACTGCAAGTCAGAAGTTTCCTTATATGACAGAGTACCGGCTGCCACCAACTTCGTTGCCAAACTGTCACTCGGCGATAGCGACGCAATCACCGTGTCGACTCCTGAAGTTCTCGAAGAGGTCGCCTGGTTGACCTGAGCAGATCCTAACGAAGTCGCCAGGTTGACCACTGATGGTGTACTTACGGTCGCCATGTTGACCACACCAACACTCGACGGGGTCGCCAAGTTGACCACAGATGATGAAATAACGGCCGCCACGTTGACCGTAGGATCTGGTGGAATGGTCGCCATGTTGACCACTGATGACACTTGGGCGGTAGTTTGATCGTGAGATTGGTCCTACCCACATTCGATATTGGGACCGGCAGCGACCACCGGGGCTTTCACCCGATAGGAATCGCCGACGAGATTAGGCTCATGAGCCGTGCTCGCTTGGGTACATAATCCGTCGGTTTTTGTCTCACTCATCATTAGTTTTTTCCCTTTCGTTTCAGGGCAACTCCCCTCCTTGTGTGTGTGTGTGTGTGTGTGTGTGTGTGTGTGTGTGTGTGTGTGTGTGTGTGTGTGTGTGTGTGCGCGCGCGAGCGTGCGTGTGTGTGTGTGTGCGCGCGCGTGTGCGTGTGTGTATGTGTGTGTATCGAGTAGATGTGTGAGAATAACATGAGCTAGAGGTACGGTGGGATCGCTAAACCCATCAGCTGCCTCCGCCGGGTGTGTGTGTGTGTGTGTGTGGTAACCTCGAGTTACCAGATAAGATTTTGGCGAAATGGCGGAACAAAGTTTGTTGTACAAACAATTTTGTCGAACACTGGTTTTCAGTGTAACTAACATTACCCATCCGTGTATGAACACACACACACACACACACACACACACACACACACACATTATTATGTATATATATATATATATATATATATTTTTTTTTTTTTTTTTTTTTTTTTTTTTTTAACGTCCGACTATTGTGCACACTTGGGCTAATGCAGACGATGGGATGATTTATAGCGTATGAAAATGCCAAGCCCTAGCCGGGAATCGAACCCGGGTCCTCGGGGTGAAAGCCGAATACGCTATTAACTAGGCCACCGAGGCGGCCATATATATATATATATATATATATATATATATATATATATATATATATATATATATATATATATATAACTCGAGATATTATTAACTGATACAATAATTATCGTTCAGATATTAGAGTACACTTTTTACAGATTGCAGGAACAAAATAAAATACGGGAGAAAATTATAGACGGTATTTACCCAAAAAGCTGTGGTTTCAGTAAGCAAGGCACATAATTATGATAAGATTCTGAAATTTGCATTACGAAGATTAAATTTTCCCTGATTTTTGGAATAATTTTCTTTGTCTATATATATCATTAACATATGTTCTGTTTTTCTGAACCAGTTGTACAGCTTACAGAAAAGGAGACAGATTTTGTGCTCGAAATGTATTGAAGTGACAATTGGCAAGAGAAGAACGGAGTCAATCCGGCGTCCCTGAATTTTGAAACTTACTTGAATATACCTGGCACATAAATGTTCCTAACTTCGATTCTACTCAATATTTGAACTTAAGTTATGGTTTAGGTTTAACTTCACACAGCTAAGTTCTAACTAGTCCTGTCCATTAAGTTGTACAGACTGTTTGTTATTAAAATTAATTAGTTTTGAGAACTACAGAAATTTAATATAAAATGTTTTATGTGGCTCTACCTTACAATATGCACTTGCTTTATAAAAGTATTGGATGAAACTGTTTTCATAAAAATAATATAATTTATAAATGTTATCAATAAGACGCAAACAAATAATTTTATTTTAGTAAATAATAACTTTTAATATTACCTTTATATACGTAGTATATACTTCGATTGAAAACCACTAGAAAACTAGGTTATCTAAAACTTCTAGTGCAGTATCTTTATATTAGTTTAAAGTAAGTAATGCAATTACTTAACTTGATACACACGCACTTACAAACTTTAAGGCGAGTTTAGTTGTACAGTTACCATAAATGTAATGAAATAAGTAAGGAAGACAGACTAAGCACCAGCCCATAAGGGTAGAACGTGATGGTGAAGTTTTCAAAGTACTTTTCCAAAACTTTAAATCTGTGCTTTGTTAAAGAAAAGTGTCTCTTGGGTGACGTTCATTTTAAGGTGTGTTGTTTGTGTGTGTTTTGTGTGTGTGTGGGCGCGCGAGCTCGTGCTGGCAAGCAAATTGTAAACAAAGTCAGTAAAATGATAAAGTATTATGGTTCGCTATTTCATTTTGGAATCAGGTCTTATTTAATTGTTTGACATAAATTTTGAATTTCTAACAGTTTTAAGTACAACTATTAGATACATAATACAATATAAATCATAATTTCTGTTTTATATATTTCAGAACGACCTTCTTGCAATATTTACATTAACACAATGAGTTCTTTTAATATAAGTTAGTTTGTTTACAATTTAGTTTTCATTTGCTGTAATCACTCTTTAATCTCGAGTTACTAATTTGAACTTGAAATAAAATTCACATTTACAGTTGTTGTAATCACACAAATTATTTATACTTATAAAATTTTCAAATGTATAATACCTTTAAATATGATACTTTAAAATTTAATTAATCACAGTTTATTAATGTATGGCTATCGTTTAAAAACTAATAAATCATAGTTATTTCATGATATTGTTTTATTATTAATTTGAAATTTATGATACAAATAATCTATAAAAGTTCTATCAAAATATTTATTCACTTAAATTCAAAAATTAAAATATATTGTCCATATTACATTCTATTGTAGCTCAGTTTATTTGAGTTTATTCTAATTTTAATAATTATTGATATTCTTGAACTGAAATTCTAATATTTCTGCAATTTTTTTATAGAAGTTATTTTATGGTTGAGCTAGGTTAGTTATAAGAATGCGTTACTGGATTTGAATTTCAATTTATTTTATAACTTTTAAAATGTGTTTTAACAAGTTGCGTTCATAGATTATTTTGAAATGTTGTTATATTTTTCTTGCAGAAACGCGGCAACAACGAAAATTATGTAAACGCTGTTTTAACAAAACCAAAATAAGCTTCGCCGCACTGTTCAGTTTTTTCTCTATTTACGTCAGGTCTGTAAATTTCTTTTCTTTCAACTTTGGTACACTGATTTCCGTTGTGGTCATCAAATGTGCACGTGCCCTTACGTTGAGCGAAATCTGAAGAAATCATTTTGAAAAAAATAATGCCTCTTAAATTTTTTTCTGAAAATAAAGTATAAATTTTATCATAGAAAATGAACACTGTAAAACTCACACCCGAGACCACAGAAATGAGTTAAAATAGTTCTAAAACGATCTATAGAAATCTAGGACACGTTTTGGGGTCCTTGAAAATGTATGTGTGTGTGTTTATTAGCTTAGTTTTCAGTGTGAGTGTGATTTAATTCAAACTTGGCATAAAAGTTGATAGCTTAAACAAATAAGCTACTTAGAGCGATCTGTTTAAAATCACTGTTTAAAAGAATTTAGAAAAATCATAACTTTTAGTTTACACTGTTGAAAATCCGGTCTAACCGGGTTTTTCGGTGGCCGATGTTTGTGGTCAACGGACACCAGCCCATTTTCGATCGCTCGAATAACTCTAGTCTTGCGGGGTTTCGTTCCAGGGGTCTACAGTTTTATTTTATAATTTATACTTGCAATTTTGTCTCAAAAGTTTAGATTATATCAGTGTCTTGAACCCGAAGGTCCTAGACCTATCCCAATAAAAAAAACAAAAAACATCAATGGTGTTTTTACTTAACATCGAAAGTGTCCTTTTTTGGAAGAACAGGTTCCATAAGGGTGGCCTTATGGATAAATAATGATAATATTTAGCCGCCTCGGTGGCCTAGTTGATAGCATACTAGGCTTTCACCCCGAGGACCCGGGTTCGATTCCCGGCGAGGACTTGGCATTTTCATACTAAGCATTTACAGACGATGGTCTATAAATCATTCCATCGTCTGCATTAGCCCAAGTGTGCACAATAGTCGGACGTTAAAAAAAAAAAATGAAATTCTAATATATATATATATATATATATATCTACCGTTTGCCAATATTTATTGGCAAAAATGTATATATATACATTTTTTGTCAGATTTTAATCTCATTCATTCAGATATTATATTAGTTGGTTTTAGTGTAATAAAAATTATTTTTAGACTTAGTATGTTTATTACTACAAAACGTCTGTTACTCGTTTGGTAGCCTCTTTTAAACTCAAACTAAATTATTCTTTAACAATATAATTGTTTTCTTCTTTCGATTGTGACAATAATGGCGTTTCATTTTTCTTTACATAAATCAGTGGTATATCAATGTTCTATATATAACTAATGTAAAATATCAATTCTATTCATTAGTCAGCTGTTATCATCATAATTTTAGTTATCCTAGGCTGAATTAGGCTATTAATATTTTTGTATTTACTCCCTAACTAAATCGTGTTTTAAGTATTTAAGCTTTAAAACGATTTTCAAATAATATATTAACCTATGTCTTCTATTAATGCATAAATCAAAATATTAATCTTGTGACAGTTTAGCATAAGTTCTGCTTGAATAACTTAGACTACTTAGCGTTAATGACATCATTACAGATACCTATTACAACTATACAACATATTGTAATACACAATAAGTTAGCACTTACAGGGTGAAATTTCAAAATGTTTAACAATTATTTTTTAAAAGTATATGCTTATTTCCAATTAGAAATGTTTTAAGTTTTATAGGTAGTTCAGCAGTTTTGTATTGGCCTTATTTAAAAAAAAATATTAAAGCTCAACGCATCAAGAGTTAAAACAACGAAAGAGTAAAATAAACATTAAAATATGAAAGTTCCAGCGTGGGTTTTAGATATGCTGCTTCATATTTTACAAATAACTCGCGGGCCAACTATTCCCAATACACTTGCAAAAATCTACACTGTACAAATATTACACTGTACAAATCCCGATACAAATATTACACTGTATTATTTGTAATACTAAATAATTATAATCTTTTCTAAGTCAATATAATAAATAAATGTTGTTTCACGATTAACAATATCAACTGATAAATTAGTCAAACAATTTTTGAATTTCAGCTACACTAAATATGATTTAAAAATGAAGATCTTATTAATATTTGCTAATTATTATAAAAAATACATTAATTTAGCTAAATAGATAATTTTGAAATTTTACGTTATAATTTTAAATTTTAAATTAAAGTTTGTATTATTGTAACATAGCCACCGGACGACATATTCAAATAATTAGGATTATGACCTATTCTTCCCGTCAGTGGTCTATTCACTAATTTCGTAAAGGCTACCGCGGTTTCGAAACTCTATCGCTTCATCTTCATTCCGTTATATAAAATGTTAAATCCCTCTGTCGAGGTCCGGAATGTAACGACGTACGAGTCGCGTGTGTATCTTGGCCAAGCCGATTTTCATGGTGAATATTTTTAACGTGTAATTGTGCTCAGTGTTTGCGATGTATGTTTTAATGTTTTGTTCGACTTTGTGACGAACTCGACAGAGGGATTTAACATTTTGTATAACGGCCTGAAGATGAAACGATAGAGTTTCGAAACCGCGGTAGCCTTTATAAGGTGAGTGGATAGACCACTGACGGGAAAAATAGGTCATAATCTTAATTATTTAAAGTTTGTAATTTACGGTCTTACATGCCTAATTTGAGGCCAGCACCTATTTATCCAATATTTATTTTTATTACAATTTTTCTCTATTTTTTTGGATTATACCAACAATACCATTATTCTAAATCAAAAAAGTAACAGAAAAAATAAAAAAGTCATCATTAAAAATTGTTTCTAAAATGTATTTAGACCTAAAAGCTAAAATAATATATTTCAGTTGTTTAGTAGCAGATTCTAACATTAAACATAAAATATACAATAAAACTGATAAATTTTTGTGAAATAAACATTTATTTTTTATTTAGATGAAAATTTGGTTTGTATGAAAAACAATTAAAATGAAGTTTTTGTTATTCAATAAAAATATTTTTTCTAAATTTACAAATATAAAGAGTTTTTTCAAATTCTTTATCAAAAATCTCTCTTTTTCTGAAACACATGGCTAAAACCAGAGTAATAATTGTATAGATTAATTTAAAATCAATAGGCAACATGTGTCATCATTACCTCTGGATATCAGCGACTGGGCTTACAAATTGTTTGGGAGGGGTAGACTGTTTACCCCTCAGATTAATCTGAAATAACTTACCATCTACATCCGGTCGTGAAATGAGCTAAGGGAGCTGATGTCCCTGTCCTGTTTCAATGTTTGAAACCTTATTTTTCAAGAGAAAACTCGTTTTTTAATAAATGCAAAGCTGTATATTTTATCACGAATAATTAATTAGCCACATTTCTGATCAAGCCTATTGTATTTTAGGTTTTATAACTGGTAAATAATAATTATATAATGGAATTTTGCACTAATTGAAATAAAGTTAGTTATTTAAATTACTTTTAAATTAATTTTAAATTACTTATAACAAGATATTGCATTTAATTTTAAAATACGAATTATAAAATGACATTTATTAATTAATACACGTATTTAGCTGAGCCATACTACAACTGACAACTAAACGTTTTGTACAGATTCTTAAAAAACTTATTGATATGATGCTTAGAAATAATTTAATTTTAATATCTATAATTTTTTGGAAAAATGATGATTTTTCGATTTGTGTCTGAATTAACGAGATAAATATATTTTTATTGTTATTTTATTTTAACCTTATTAAATGTTTGGCAAAACGGAAACCAAAGTAGTGAAAACAAAATTTAAATATTAAAAAATGTAAATAATTGTATTTACTTAATAATAGTTATTAAGAAATAATAGTTATTCATTTTATTCAGATTACATTATTATTTCTTGGAGACTATTTTTAAAATACACATTAAACAAGAAGACAATATGGTTATTAGGTACTTGAAATACATGTCTATATATTTGTGGCAACAAGTCGGATTTACAGTAATTTATTACTGTAAATCTATATGCAAGATCTATATGCGGCGATGATAACCTTAACGGTTTTTCGCCGGAAAAAAAATACAGTAATTTATCTCTTCTGCCACAATACTTACATTAATTTATATAAAAAGACGAAATGATGACATGAGATAGGTTAGAATTAAAACACCCATCATCATGCTAAATAATTTGTATTGTTTATAGAAGAATAAAAATAGTTATTACTTGTATTATAAAGATCTATGTAAATATTAAAGATTTGTTATTATTAATTATTAAAAAATTTAAATAATTATTGTTATTTGTTAGTTATATTTAATTATCTCTTTAAGAACGTGGACATAAATAATAACTGGTTTGCAAAACTACAACTCCCACTTATTATTATGCTTGCGACAGAATAAAATTTGGATAAGCAAATTCACTCGGACAACTTAAGTGTGGAAGTTGTACGAGGACGAGGCAGTTAAAATCGTTCATAATGTTTCACACTTTCATAAGGAGAGTAAAATGTGTTGACACGTTTTTAAAACGCGACGATGTATACCATATTTTTAGTTGTCTGTGTCTGATTGAATTATTTGCAGTCAAAACCACTGCTAACAGTTAATTAAACCAAATTTATTTATTTCTCTTCACGTGTTTTTTTAATATTAGTTTAACAGCTATATATGAAACAGCTTGTGAAATAGGCAGCACTTGGTCTGGTTGTACAATACAAACGTTTCGTGGTTTGTAAAGTAGAAACGTACAATTTACAATTTATTTTTATCGGTAACAAGTTTATTGTAGATAACAACTAGAAGACCATTGAAGGCCATTGGTGAAATCAATCATTGGAGAAACCGACTAGAAATACTGTTGACAATATCATTACGTCATTGTAGCAAAGGTACGCGTATACGTGTACTAGACAAAACTAGATAAATCTTTGTAACAAGATAAAGTATCACAGAAGCCCTTAAAACTCCAACGAAGTATATTATAAGTTATGACAAGTTAACTTTTCAGGTCTGTAATAACAAAAGTTATATTGAAATTGAAACACTCGGATTGGTACAAACAAACACTTTGCAACTTTTTCCGTCTCTTGTGTATAAATTTAAATCACCAAGATGATCTTCCACTTCAACTTGCCTCTCACAATTTTACTTTTATTTACGTTTACTTTGTAGGTTATCTACGTTCTGAGAGGTATTTTAAAATATCTATATTTACACTTTAATCTTAATATTAATTACAGATGATAAGATATTATTTAAGTTTACGAAGTTGTTGAAGCGTCACAATAGGAAGATGCAGGCATAATACCTTAAAATAGCCCAATAAACCAAAAAATAACATTGTAAGTAGCTGCTTAAAATTATTAATAATATACATAATACCTGTATTCTATTACAAATATTAAATTTATTGTATTTAATTGTATATGTGTTTGTTAATTTTAACACAATGATTTGGAAAGTCTCACGTTAAAAAATAAAGATAAAACAACTATTTTTTATCTTATAAAGATAAAAAGTATGGGCACATCCTCTGAATGGACAAAAACAGACTAACCAAAAAAATAGTTGACTGCTTTCGCAATAGAAGAGCCAAACCACTTTGGTTTAGAGAAACAGAGAAGGACATAACAGAACTACAAATCACTGACACTATGCTCATGGACAGAACAGCCAAAACAATAACCAAGGACAAGAAGCAACGGTTCCAAGGCAATGTCAAATCCAAGCGAACGATCCAAATCTCTGACGAAGAAAGAAAAGCAAGATCACAACGAATCAAGCAATACTGGGCTACGAGGAAGGCACAGAACATTAAAAAGTGATTGATTTAGTGTACCCCAAAGTTGGGTGAAACAAGTAAATAGAAAGATAAAAAAAAGTTTTATCTACTTTAACGATTAAAAAAAGGATATTGTTGTTTCAAAAGATTACCAGCATTTCAAAACCGAAGGAATGGATCTTGTGCAGTATTAACGTCCAGTAATTAATTAATTTATGCACCAAATTTGATTTTGGTGTATCGAATGCTTTAGTGTTATAATTTAGCTTTCATTCTGTTACGAATCAGACAGATATACGCGTGCAGCGATTTTTTTTATTATTTCTGTTTTATTAGTTAGTTGTATGGAGGAAAAAATGACTTGGAATTTGCAATGGACATATTAATTTTGAACTCAAAACACTAACTCCAAACTATTTTGGGCAACCCATTTACCTTAAATATTGTGCCTGTGTATTATTTTATCAATGCATATCCAATAAGGTTATGGTAATGAAATACTGATGTTAATTTCCATAAAATAATATAATTAATTCTATTAAAAAACGGTTTGATTTTTTTTAAACAAAAATTAATTCTCCAACAAAATTCGTTTTTTTTTAAATTCCAGTTCAAAAACCCAATTTAGAAAACTGTGAAATCCTAAAAATAAATAGCATTTACTTATTTTAAATTGAGATCTACACTTGTTATTCAAATTTTGGCCGTAGACTGAAATTCATAACTAAAGCCTACGTTTAAAATTTTAATTTAACATTTACATTAAAATATAAATAAAATACAAGTGATAACCTAGTATAAAAGGGAAGAATACAACTGTACAATATTTTAATTTATGTTAACGTGTTATATTTACTATAGACTTTAAATTTGTTTTTTATTGTAGATTTTTAAGTTTATGATTTTTTTCATTTTCTCATCAGTGATTTGTGTACATCATATTTTGTCTTAATACAATTTGAATATCCTGTCCCTAAATGATAATTACAAAAATATTTGTAAATATTATAATAATTTTGCATTATTTTTTTTTAGGCCTAGCTTAAAAAAAGGAATTACAAGCTGTTGCTTTCAGACATTAAAAGCCAACTTATATAATATTTTTTAAACTTTTTTTAATTATTGTAATGTTAAATTGTAACAATTAAATTTTTTTAGTGTATAACCCGTTAACTGCTTAAAAACATTCATATTATTTTTTTTTGTAATGTTAACTTCTGAATTGTAGTTTTTATAAACTGTTGGCAAACGTTGTGTTTTACTCATCCATTATCTCCAAGGCAAATAAATTCCAGTGCCAATGAAATACTGTCTGACTGTGGTAATACTGCATAACAAATGTTGTGTAATCTATCAAATTTCATTGGTTAAACACACAACTGCATCAATCATCAAGTATTCATGTTTTACCAGGTTTTATGTAACATAAAATTAATATTTTTCTTAAAATAACATGTATTATAATATTTTATTTCATCTTTACACTTTGTTAAAAGAAGAACTTTAGTATTATTTTTTATGTACTGAATTCTAGCTTATTAATAGAAAGACAAGAAACGTTACCTTCCAATAGTTGACATTTAGAAATACTTTATTGGTGTACATTTTTATAATTAATTATTTTATGATAAATTGTATTTGTGTAGTTTTAACTTTTTATATGCTAATTTTAAACTAAATCTAAATATTAAAAAGAACTGTTTATAAATTGCATTATTTTACTTAGTGTATCTCTTGTTTATAACTTCAAATTTTTTTCATGCTAAAATTGACGTTTTTACCTGATGACGAAAGTACTGTTTTTACTTTTTGCCACAATTGATAGCAATTTTATTAATTACTTTAATTCTTCTTATATAATACGATACAAAATATTGTTCATGCAAATGCACAATGATTTTGCGCATGTTTAAAATGTTTTTCTAATTCAAAACTAATGTAACATAATTGATTATTTAGAACATGTTAAGCTCACAAAAAAATTTAAATAACATATACATCTTTGAATATTTTTTTTAGACGTTTCAAATATTTTGTAGGCTGTGAACCTCGTGCTGGGCTGATTTGCTCCAGTCGCACAGACCTTCGAGATAGTCCTCAGCTTAGTGCGCGGCTGGCACATAGCAATGACTTGCTTTTCTCGTCACGTAGTAATGCGACTGATTACATATATAGATTATTGTTATTACTTACTAGCTGTTACCCGTTGCGGCTTTGCCTGCAATTATAATGTAGGCAATAAAATTTATAGTCGATTTTCAAAATCAGAATAGGTCATTTCATTTTAATATATTGCTATATACAATATTATACGATTTATGGTTTTCGGCCAAGAAATATACATTTTTGCTACTCTATACTCTAAAACAGGGTCCTGTCATATTTTAATAAAATACAGTATTATTAAAAAGTCACTATTATTCAATTAAACTGGGATAGTATTGTGTTTATCTCAGGTACCTAAACCGTGTTCATACAAAATTTAATCTCAATTGGTTCAGTAGTTAAAGTGTGATTGAATAACAAACAAATAAACAAAAACAAACTTTCAGAAATATAATATGATTAGCTATTACCCGTCACGGCTTTGCCCGCAATCGTAATATACATTAAAGATCAAGCATCACCGTGTTAGGACCAACAACCGTGTCAGTTAGGTTATGGTGAATTTCTTTTTTAAAATAAAGGTTTTTTTACGCACCACCGTGTTAGTTAAGTTATGGAGTACTCTTTAAAAAAAAATTAAGACTTTTTTCCTGCATTACCGTATTAGGCCCAACAACCGTGTCAGTTAAGGTTTAAGGTTTAGAGTACTCTTTAAAAAAACGGTTTTTTTCACACAACGCCATGATAGGCCCAACAACCATGTCAGTTAGGTTATGTGGTATTCTTTAAAAAAATACAAAGGTTTTTTTAAGCACCACCGTGTCAGTTAGGATATGTAGCCTAGTATTCTTTAAAAAAATATAAAGTTTTTTTCACGCATCACCGTGTTAGGCCTAACAACCGTGTCAGTTAGGATATGTAGCCTAGTATTCTTTAAAAAAATATAAAGGTTTTTTCACGCATCATATTGTTAGGTCTAACAACCGTGTCAGTTTGGTTATGCAGTATTCTTTTCAAAAATGGGTTTCTTATCACCCAAATCCCGTGTTAAGACGTATTTTTATTGTTTTACCGATTTACAACACGTTACTGATTTTCACCGGGTAGCAATTTTGAGGTTATGTTGGTCACTTTTATTTTCAATTTTTATCGTACTTCTCGTGCTTTCATATTTTGGATTCTTGCTTTTGCAATCATTATAAATCATTTTAGTAACAAAAATATAGAAAAATCCATTATGTGCTACACTGCATATTTACCATTTTTTTCATATAATGTAATTACACAAATATATATACTACCTTACAATTGGCACTCTGTGTAGGGATTTTTTTATATTTAATATTGAAAATTCAATACAAAGTAACAAATTAAAGTCAGTTTTGAAAAAAAATTCAACTAAAATATTGAAAATGTTACATTAAAAGCAATAATTTTGCAATAAATAAAACACAGATTAAAATTCTTAAAATATGATTGAATTTATGTTCATCTCAGGTACCTAAATCTCAGGTTCAGTTAACTACAGTTAACACATGCTACAAAACTAAAAACTAATAATTATTTTGGGCTGGGTAAGTAGTATAATGACGTTTTGTAAAACGGGAATAGGCCTATGTGTATCTCAGATACTTAAAACATATTCATTCCAAATTTCATCTTAATTGGTCCAGTGGTTAAAGCGTGATTGAATAACAAACAAACAAACAAACAAACTTTCAGAAAAATAATATGAATAAGATTATATATACTGGTAGTTTGAGAGAGGATTACGTTTTCAATTTGAAATGCTCCGATTAAATCGATAGCGATTATTTCGAAATGACATTCAGTAATCAAAGGGTCTCGTTTAATACAATATACCTTTAAAAAACAAGTCCTTTATTTGTTGCTCTCTTGTTTAAAGAAGGAAAGTACATATTTATTTGTAGCCGCTATTTTTTAATAGGTTCGAGCTCCGGTACTTGGTTCAACGGCTAAATTTTAAATATTTTTTATCTGTAGTATCCATACATCAGCTCGAAACACAGATAAACCTAACTGTTGTTTAAAGTTATCTAAAACAAAGTAAGTATATTTAATTTTTGCGTTTACGTTGAACAGGATGCAACTAGTAGTACAGTACTGTATCTTAGTTTAGAGAAACAAGGTTATGACACAAATAGAAGGGGAAGAGGGGGAGCAGCGAGGGATAAATCGCCTTAAAATGGCGACGGCGGAAGTGCCATAGACTTGTTCTCAATAATGCAACTCTTTTGTGTTCGTAAGTCCTTGCAGCACATTTAAAAATGTGGAACATTTCTTGTAAGCTCGTCAAATGTTTGTGCGTTGTATTTCTGCGAACTTTATATTTGTTTTTATTAATTTCCACAATCATTAGCTCATGCAATTAAAAGTGGCTTTAATTTGAAAGCCTTTTACTGAAACATTATCGGAAAAGTTTAACGTGTTCCTATTATTTAAAGAAATTGTAAAATTGTCGACAAAACATTGGAAAATCGGTCAAATTTTACAAAATGTATTTGCTTAAATTTTAAACAAAAAATGAATTTTAAGATATTAAAAGGGTGTTGCGAATTTGAAGTAAAAGCAATTTACGTATTAGTAGTTAATCGGAAAAGTACGGAAATAACACTGTTTACCAAATTCTTGACAGTTCTCAAACCCAATTTTCTGTAGAGTCAAGGCCAATATATATTTTTTTAGGTACTTGGGACTATCTCGGAGAAGACATTATAAACATTATTTTAACACATCTAAGAACATCTGTCTATTAATTTTTGTAATGGTTTTTTACCAAAAAGGACAATCAAAATATATATTGATAGTCCCAAAAATGTATTTCAATAAATAAATAATAAAACCTACGAAAACGTCAAATGTCATTAAATTCGGTCAAATAATTCATTTAGCCTCAAACCTTCTGCATTGAGCGACACACAACAACAAAGAAATTTGTTTTCAGATTTTTAGATTTTGTCTTTTTGTTACGACTATCAAAATCTCAATAATTATCTTTTTCCATGGTTACATTATTTTATAGTTTATACTTACATAAACGTAGACTATTATACATTATACTAAAACGTATTCTATTTTCAGTGTAATGGGAAAGGCAGAAAATAAAAAAAAGTCAATAATTTACCTATTTCTTGCGCCTATCTTATGATTTAGTATCAACCTTTTGAAAACTAAAAAACCGTGTGTTTTAACATTTCTAAATGGCCTCAAAATATCTGCTAGCCTACCTTTCGTTATTTACCGCCTAAACAAAAGCCACCAAGTAGTAAAACGATTGCCTCGGGTACAACAAAAAACGTTACATTTCAACCACGATCAAGTCAAATACTTACGCAGTTTACTGAACAATATCCATCTTGGCATTTGGCGGTGAAGTGCCTCCGTCAAAACAGCTGTCTGATTTTAGTCGTAAATATACTTGATAAAAAGGTGTGCAACATATTGAAATGCGCATGGATCAAGAAATATCTCAGTTTTTAAATGCGTAGAATTTATTTTATATGAATTACTGAGAAACTGATAGTGTAAGTGGCCCCTGAAATGATATGGTTTTGATGTGAATTGTGTTGCTTGAACTCAAGTAAGTGCGCGGTATAAGTTAATAAAGTGAATTTTTTTTTATACCCGTACGCCATTACGCTGCCGTAGGGAAGTCACATAGAAGGGCACGCAGCCGCCCTTTTGTTTAGTAAACTGTTTAAGCAGGTGACTGGCTCTTGGTGGAATTCAAAGGGTATTTAACAACCTTTTTAACTGTAGACTTGGCGGAGAACTTTTTACCACTTGGTGGTTTTTGTTTAGATTGGGATCATTTTTGTACGAATATCACTGGTACAAATATTAGGAAAGATAATTAAATTAACTGATAATTGCAGAAGAAAAGAAAATATCTATCAAAAAAGATATTTTACTGTTTACATTCCATTATAATAGCACATGAATACGTATTTTTGGATTTTAGAGAAAATACTTGTTTTTAATTTTCAGTAAGTCACAGCATTAAAAACAAGTATTAAAACAAGTCCTATTTCAGCTGTTTAGAATATTTACAAAATTACGAAGTAGGGTAAATGTTTTTCATTTTATTGCAATGTTATAATTGAAAACGTATTTATTTTTGTATATGTTATACAAAAAGGTAAATACTGCAACCATTATGAATAAAATGAGTAATCATAGATGAAAATTGGTACAGTTGCTTAGGCTTTTAGGCGCCGAAATTTATATTCTAACGGTTTTTGCAATTTAATAATTTTTAACATTTTTTTACTTTTATGCAGAAAAACCTACTATAACCATGACGAATAAAATGAGTCTGCAGTGCTCAAAATTGTTCTAGTAGGCTGTAGGCACATAAATGTTAAAATTTACTAAATATTTTACGGTTGTTTTACAATTTTACAGGAGTAAACATACTTATTTTGAGATGTATTATGCAAAGACACATCCTGCAAACAGAACGAATAAAACGGAGCATCGTTGATTAAAATCGGTTCAGTAGTTTAGGCTGTAGACGCGTCAGTGATGAAGAAATAAAAAATGGTTAAAAGGGCCACTTTATGATAATTTTTTCTAAGCTTTGACAAAACCGAATTTTATTAATTTTTACCACTCTATTTTGTTCTCTAAGGTAATAGTACTGCCAACTCTATAGGAAGTTTTTGTTTTTGATACATTTTGGACACATTTATGGATACATGAAAACTGCTAATCATCTTATATATGCACGCGCGCGCGCACACACACACACACACACACACACACACACACACACACACATATATATATATATATATATCTTATCTAATCTAATTCATATTATATTTCTGAAAGTTTGTGTGTTTGTTTGTTTGTTTGTTATTCAATCACGCTTTAACCACTGAACCAATTGAGATGAAATTTGGTACGAATATGGTTTAAGTATCAGAGATACATATAGGCCTATTCCCGTTTTACAAAACGTCATTATACTACTTACCCAGCGTAAAATAATTATCAGTTTTTAGTTTTGTGGCATGTGTTAACTGCAGTTATTTACTGGACCAGAGATTTAGGTACCTGAGATTAACATAGATTCAATCCTATTTTAAGAATCTTAATATGTGTTTTATTTATTGCAAAATTATTGCTTTTAATGTAACATTTTCAATATTTTAGTTAAAATATTTTTCAAAACTGACTTTAATTTGTTACTTTGTGTTGAATTTTCAATATTAAAGGTAAAAAAATCCCTACACAGAGTGCCAATTGTAAGGTAGTATATATATTTGTGTAATTACATTATATGAAAAAATGGTAAATATGCAGTGTAGCATATCCTTATTTTTCGATATTTTTGTTACTAAAATGCTTTATTATGTACCCAAAAGCAAGAATCCAAAATATGAACGCACGAGAAGTACGATAAAATTTAAAATAAAAGTGACCAACATAACCTCAAAATTGCTACCCGGCGAAAATCAGTAACGTGTTGTAAATCGGTAAAACAATAAAAATACGACTAACACGGGTTTTGGATGGTAAGAAACCAATTTTTAAAAAAAATACTGCATAACAAAACTGACACGGTTGTTAGGCCTAACAAGGTGATGCGTGAAAAACCTTTATATTTTTTTAAAAAATAACCTACTATATATCCTGACACGGTTGTTGGGCCTATCACGATGATACGTGAAAAAACTTTATATTTTTTTAAAGAAAACTACATATCCTAACTGACACGGTTGTTAGGCCTAACACGGTGATGCGTAAAAAAACCTTTATATTTTTTTAAAGAATACTACATATCCTAACTGACATGGTTGTTAGGTCTAACTCGGTGATGCGTGCAAAAACCTGTATATTGTTTTAAAGAATACTACATAACATAACTGATACGGATGTTGAGCCTATCACGGTGATGTGTGAAGAAAATCTTTATTTTTTTAAAGAATACTACATAACCTAATTGACACGGTTGTTAGGCCTAACACGGTGATGCGTGAAAAACCTTTATTTTTTTTAAAGAATACTACATATTTTCACTGACACGATTGTTAGGCCTATCACGGTGATGTGTGAAAAAAAACCTTTACTTTTTAAAGAATACCATATAACCTAATTGACACGGCTGTTAGGCCTAACACAGTGGTGCATGAAAAACCTTTATATTTTTTTAAAAGAATACTACATATCCTAACTGACACGGTTGTTGGGCCTATCACGGTAATGTGAAAAAAACCTTTATTTTTTAAAAATAGTACTGAAACCTTAACTGACACGGTTGTTAGGTTTAACATGGTAATGCGTGAAAAATACTTTATATTTTTTTAAAAGAATACTCCATAAGCTAACTAACATGGTTGTTATGCCTAACACGGTGATCCATTAAAAAAACCTTTATTAATTTTTTTTTAATAGTACTTATAACCTAACTGACACGGTTGTTGAGCCTAATAAGGTGATGCATGGAAACAACCGATATATTTTTTTAAAGAATACTAATATCTTGACACGGTTGTTGGGCCTATCACGATGATGTGTGAAAAAAACTTTATATTTTTTTAAATAATTCTACATATCCTGACACGGTTGTTAGGCCTAACATGGTGATGCGTGAAAAAACGTTTATATTTTTTTAAAGAATACTAGGCTACATATCCTAACTGACACGGTGGTGCGTAAAAAATCCTTTATATTTTTTTAAAGAATTTCACATATCCTAACTGACATGGTTCTTGGGCCTATCATGGCGATGTGTGAAAAAACCGTTATTTTTTTTAAAGAGTACTCCAAAACTTAACTGTCACGGTTGTTAAGTCTAACATGGTGATGCGTGAAAAAACCGTTATTTTTTTTAAAGAGTACTCCAAACCTTAACTGACACGTTTGTTAGACCTAACATGGTGATGCGTGAAAAATCTTTATATTTTTTTTAAAGAATACTGCATAAGTTAACTAACATGGTTGTTAGGCCTAACGCGGTGATGCATTAAAAAAACCTTTATTTATTTTTTAAAAAAAGAGTACTCCAGAACTTAACTGACACGGTTGTTGGGCCTAAAACGGTGATGCAGGAAAAAAGCCTTAATTTTCTTTAAAGAGTACTCCATAACTTAACTAACACGGTGGTGTGTTAAAAACCTTTATTTTAAAAAAGAAATACACCATAACCTAACTGACACGGTTGTTGGTCCTAACACGGTGATGCGTGATCTTTAATGTATATTACTATTGCGGGAAAAGCCGTGACGGGTAACAGGTAATCATTGTATTTCTGAAAGTTTGTTTTTGTTTATTTGTTTGTTATTCAATCACACTTTAACTACTGGACCAATTGAGATTAAATTTGGTATGAACACGGTTTAGGTACCTGAGATAAACACAATACTATTCCAGTTTAATTGAATAATAGTGACTTTTTAATGATACTGTATTTTATTAAAATATGACAGGACCCTATTTTAGAGTATCGAGTAGCAAAAATGTATATTTCTTGGCTGAAAACCATAAATCGTATAATATTGAAAATAGAAATACATTAAAATGAAATGACCTATTCTGATTTTGAAAATCGACTATAAATTTTATTGCCTACATTATAATTGCAGGCAATGCCGCAACGGGTAACAGCTAGTTCATATTATATTTCTGAAAGTTTGTGTGTTTGTTTGTTTGTTTGTTATTCAATCACGCTTTAACCACTGGTCCAATTGAGATGAAATTTGGTACGAATATGGTTTAAGTATCTGAGATACACATAGGCTTAATCCCGTTTTTAAAAATTTCATTATACTACTTACCCAGCCCAAAATAATTATTGGTATTTAGTTTTGTTCCATGTGTTAACCGTAGTTAGGTTTAATTACTGTTTATTGGACATGATATTTAGGCACCAGAGATAGATATAGATCTAATCAAATTTTAAGAATCTTAATCTGTGTTTTATTTATTGCAAAAATATTTCTTTTAATATTACATTTTCAATTATTTTAGTAGAATTTTTTTCAAAACTGACTTTAATTTGTTACTTTGTGCGGAATTTTCAATATTGTAAGGTAGTATATATATTTGTGTATTTACATTTTAAAAGTACACAATTGTTTATTATGTGTATAAATCCATTATTACATTATAAAAATCCAGTGTAGCATATCTTGGATTTTTCGATATTTATGTTAGTAAAATGCTTTATTATGTGCCCAAAAGCAAGAATCCAAAATATGAAAGCACGAGAAGTACGACAAAAATCGAAAATAAAAGTGAAAAACATAACCTCAAAATTGCTACCGGCGAAAATCGGTAACGTGTTGTAGATCGGTAAAACAATAAAAATACGTTTAACAAGGGTTTTGGGTGATAAGAAACCCATTTTTTAAAAGAATACTGCATAACCTAACTGACACGGTTGTTAGGCCTATCACGGTATTGCGTGAAAAAACCTTTATATTTTTTTAAAGAATACTACATTTCCTAACTACACGGTTGTTGGGCCTATCACGGTGATGTGTGAAAAAACCTTTTTTTTTTTAAGAATACTAAAAACCTTAACTGACACGGTTGTTAGACCTAACATGGTGATGCGTGAAAAAAACTTTATATTTTTTTTAAAGCATACTCCATAAGCTAACTAACATGGTTGTTAGGCCTAACACAGTAATCCATTAAAAAAACCTTTATTAATTTTTTTAACAGTGTACTCATAACCAAACTGACACGGTTGTTAGGCCTAATACGGTGATGCATGAAAAAAACCTTTATATTTTTTTTAAAGTGTACTCCATAACTTAACTAACATGGTTGTTAGGCCTAACACGGTGATGCGTGAAAAATCTTTATATTTTTTTAAAGAATACTCCATATCCTAACTAACATGGTTGTTAGGCCTAACACGGTGATGCATTAAAAAAACCTTTATTTATTTTTTTAAAAAGAGTACTCCAAACCTAACTGAGACGGTTGTTGGGTCTAATACGGTGGGCCCCTTACTTTTTTTTAAAAGAGTACTCCATAACTTAACTAACACGGTGATGCATTAAAAAACCTTTATTTATTTTTTTAAAAAGAGTACTCCACAACCTAACTGACACGGTTGTTGGACCTAATACGGTGTTTCAAGAAAAAAACCTTAATTTTTAAAACAAAATAATCCATAACTTAACTAACGTGGTTGTTAGGCTTAACACGGTGATGCGTTAAAAAAAATACACCATAACCTAACTGACACGGTTGTTGGACCTAATACGGTGTTTCAAGAAAAAAACCTTAATTTTTAAAACAAAATAATCCATAACTTAACTAACGTGGTTGTTAGGCTTAACACGGTGATGCGTTAAAAAAAATACACCATAACCTAACTGACACGGTTGTTGGTCCTAACACGGTGATGCGTGATCTTTAATGTATATTATGATTGCAGGCAAAGCCGTGACGGGTAACAGGTAATCATATTATATTTCTAAAAGTTTGTTTTTGTTTATTTGTTTGTTATTCAATCACACTTTAACTACAGGACCAAATATAGATTAAATTAGATGTGAACACGC
>CM040183.1:60929056-60941556 GCA_022606455.1 Callitettix versicolor
TTAAATAAGCTATTTAAATTACGTTTGTCACATATTTATTTAAATAAGTGATAATTTAAATAAACATAAATGGAAATTGTAACGTTTTTTGCCAATTTGAATTAATTTTACTGTAACTAAAACAGTGTAATTTCAGTCAAATTACTGAATGACGTTGAAAGTTTTTTAGGTATACGATTTTTTTTAAATTGAACTTAATAGCAACAGCATAGAGTATCACAATAATCGTTATAGTAATAAGTATAAATTAAATTTTCCCGAAATATATTTTCATCGTCCATGTTTGCCCATTTTACTTGGGCAACAATAAATAATTTACAGCAAAATTTAAAATGTGGGACTTAACACTAACTAGAAATTGTAATTTCAAAATTCGACCTACATTTACCAATTTGGATCCCAACTTTTAAATGTCTAATAGAAGACACATATTCCATAATATTTTTGAATTCTACACACGATTTCAGGACTTGTTTGTTCTTGATATAACTTTTGTAAACCTAACAGTTCAGGAGCCAAAGCCCTCAAGAAATTAAAATATTTTGCCTGTTTTCAAGCACCATATTGTACTTATTTAGAATTTAATTTAACAATTTAATGCAATTACTGTAAAATAAGCAAACTGATAATAAAACGAACATTTATGGATTCAGTGAGTGCACAAATACTAAATATTTTATTAAATACATACAAATATAAATTATTTAAAGTTATTGTAATATGCTACTTATTTTCACCAAATAATAATATTTAATTACACAACTGCTTTTTAGAAATACCAGTACTTACTTAAGTAAGTAGGTTATGTAATATTTTATTTAAGCTTTCTACTCTTTAGGCTTCAATGTAGACTTATATCTGACCTAACAGGGTTGTAGTAGTTATATCTTTAGGAAACTGTGACATACAATTTCATTAAAATATTTCGTAAATAGAGAAATGACAGAGATTCATTTTAAAGAAGATCAGAAGACCCTCGCTCCTTTTAGTTCCACTACAGCCAGACTACGTATCGGCACATGACATCCCACCGATAAAACAAATATTTATCTCTTAGAATTAAAAATGCGATTATTTTTACATCTATATTGAGGATATGAAATTATATTTTATTAACAAAAGAATAATCGATACAATACAGAATTGTTAATTAAATTTTTACCAGTACAGTCTTACGAACCAAAATAGACATGCGGATTGCTATTGCTTCAAAATTCAGGTTCGAAAGCTACATTTAAAAAACTAAAAAAATAACTAGGAGGAAAATACTACTGACTTACATTGCTGATCTATCAAAATATCTTAGTAATATGGGCGCAGCTATTTGGTTAATTGTACAAACAGGCACAACAAACCCGCACTCAATGAAACTCAAACTGACATACCCACTAACAGCCCCGTAGAGAATTCTTTGACCCATCACCTGCAGAAAAAATACAATTAAATACACTTTTTATGACGATAGAATTCCCGACATTTATCATGGTATCGACGATAAATCAATCGCCATCGTGAAGACAATAATTTCTGTAAATGTCAAAACGGCGTCATTGTAAAATATTCGTTTTCGACAGTTATAAACTTTGTACAATCGACGAAGAGATTTTTTCAATGAAGTATTAAAACCTCATCAAGACTTTTCTACAATGAATCATAGATAAATCAATGAAACTGTGATGAATATAAAAATAAATGAAAGACAGAAGGCAGACATATGGTTAAAATTAAAAAGAATAATAATTTAGCTGAGTTTGAACTAATCACAAAACGTGTCGGAAAAGACATAATAGAGCAAAAAAGGATTTTTATTGCTTTGAAAATCAAAAAATATAACATTGAAATAAATAATATTGGAGCCTTACAAGAAATATATATGTTTGCAATTGAATTTCAATTCAAAACATTATTGACTGGTACAAGATAAACATAAGTACCAACAGCTGCAATAAAAGTTTATACGAACCATATATATATATATTAATTGTGAGTTTGACTGAGAAAAACATTTGGAGAGAACTTTTTCTAAATTATTATTTATGTATGATTATAATTGTAAGTATAGATGTGCTTTGGCTTCGAACAAAACAGTGATAACAGCGAGTAGAGACTAGAGTAACACCAGATTAATATGTATTAGCTAAACAACTATGGTAACATGTATTGCAGGAAGACAGTTCTAAAATAAATATTTAAAGAAATGATGTATTATTTTATTTCAAAAATATTATTTTTGTTGTTGTTATTTTTCTTGATGTTGCTGTAGAATTAGTAGTAGTAGTAGTAGTAGTAGTAGTTGTTGTTGTTCTTGTTGTCATTGTAGCTGTCGTTGCCGTTGTCGTTACCGTTGTTGCTGTCGTCGTCGTTTTCGTTATAGTTATCGTTGTCATTGTCGTTGCCGTTGTTTTTGTCGTTGGTTGTCGTTACCGTGGTCGTTGCCGCTGTCGATGTCGTTATCGTTGTTGTTGTCATTGTGGTTGCAGTTGTCTTTGTTGTTGTCGTTGCTGTTGTCTTTGTCGTTGTCGTTGTTGTTCTTGTTATGGTTGTCGTCGTCGTTGTTGTTCTTGTTATGGTTGTCGTCGTCGTTGTTGTTGTTATGGTTGTCGTTGTTGGTGTCACTGTTGTCGTTGTTGTTGTTGTTATGGTTGTCGTTGTTGGTGTCACTGTTGTCGTTGTTGTTGTTGTTATGGTTGTCGTTGTTGTTGTCGTTGTTGTTGTAGTCGTTTTGTTGTTGTGGTTGTTCTTGTTGTTATAACTCAAACACACACACACACACACGAGTTTTTGCAATAGTTCACTCTGAAGCCGATTAAGTGTTAATTGGAAATTCTTTTTCTATACAACTTAATCATTAGACAAACCTTAGTTTTATTATTACCCACCTTTAACATTTTTCAAAGAATCACTAAACTATATAATTTTAACACATACTTTGAACTAAAGCTTTTCGAATTACAAAGGAATCTTGTTGTGATGGTTTAATTTCTGTAATACTGAGTTTAGTAATTTTGCGTAAAGTCACTGTTCATAAGTTTTTTTATAGTTAAATTCGCTAACAAATTTCATCAAGCAAATGCTTTAGATTTAGTGCTTGTTCTATTGTTATCGTGTACAATTTTTAGCTAAACTTCTTGAATTGTGTTCGTTTTTAAATCATTAATAGAGTGTAACTTTGTTTGCCTTCAGAGCATTTATAAATTTGAAGCATCCAGTGAAAGGTGATTTGCGAGGTGGGTTAAAAATAAAGCAACTTCGCATATCTTTTCGGTTGGCCCAATCTAGGCGTGGAGCCACTAGACAATCTAGCGCAGACTCTAGTACCTACGCAGGGCTGGATCTCAGAGAAATCAGATTACCACAGGTTTAAAGATAAAGATGAACCTTTTTTAAACAAAATTTCCGATCATTAATTTTTTTTTTTTTATTTTGTTGCTACACAATTGTAACAATGGTGTTGTAACACAGCGTACGCGTTTACATTCTATGTGGGATGTGCAGTGCACAGAGTTAGTGTAAAATTTACAGTGTACAGTGTTCAGGGTTCTGTTTCCAATGTGCAATGCACAACACAGAGTTCAGTGTTCATATTTCAGTAGGCCTAGGTCGTTTACAGTATGCAATGTGCAACTTGCTTGTCTGATTTCAATAATCTGTGTGCAGTGGTCAGTGTGCAACGTGCTTTGTTCAATGCTCAGTATGTAGAGATAGCAAGATTTTTTAAAAATTAATGTTCCGGTTATCGATGTATTGTTTGAAGAACATCGATGGCGTTAAAATAACGGGAGGAAAATAATGATGTTTTCTAAACAGTGATGTTTTTAGGGTTTTTAAAATAGTATTATTTAGCATATAATTAAAACCATTTATGTAATCAAGAAACATGAAAATTATAGATATAGTGCCATTATATATAGGCTATATATATATATATATATATATATATATATATATATATATATATATATATATGTGTGTGTGTGTGTGTGTGTGTGTGTGTGTGTGTGTGTGTGTGTGTGTGTGTGTGTGTGTGTGTGTGTGTGTGTGTGTGTGTGTGTGTGTGTGTGTGTGTGTGTGTGTGTGTGTGTGTGTGTGTGTGTGTGTGTGTGTGTGTGTGTGTGTGTGTGTGTGTGTGTGTGTGTGTGTGTGTGTGTGTGTGTGTGTGTGTGTGTGTGTGTGTGTGTGTGTGTGTGTAAAAGGAGAATATCATTAGGTACTTTATAATAAAAACTAGAAGTCTTTTTTTATTGATTAAGAATATTAACGAATTAGGTTAATGATATCATGTGTATATAAACACAAATATTGAAATAAAACAAAAGTATCACTTGAAAAATTTTACCATAGTAAAATACAACACACATTCCATCAATCAAGACAGTCTGTACACATGTAGATAACAGTCGTAGACAATAGAAAATGAAGCACTGACAATTTGACATCGAATAACGAGCTATAGACAACCAGAGTGTAACAGTCATTGTCACCTTCTGAAGTACTGAACAGCTGATAACAGATGCGAAAAATAGATCATTGAGAAAAAATACCACCAGGTTTTTTAAAGTATTTATATATCGACATATCGGGACAAGAACATCGATGTTGAAAAAACATTATAAAAACATGTTGAAAAAACATACATATTCAGTGTATCGACATGAAATCGTCGATGTCAAAACATGGATGTTTTCGATGTGAAACACAAAACATCGATGTGTGTTTAAAAAATATCGATGTTTGCCATCGCTATCAGTATGTAGGGAATACGCCTTACTTACTGCTATATAAAAGCAGAGCAATGCAGTCTATTCTTCTGACCAAACTTTATAAAAGAAGAGTGTCTAAGCAATTTAGTTTATTCTGCTGATTAAACTTTACAGAAGTAGTAGAGTGTTTAAGCAGTTCAGTTTTTTCGGGTCCTGATTATGCTTTATAAAAGCAGAGAGTCTAAGCAGTTTAGTCTGTTTTTCTGATCATGCTTTATAAAAGCAGAGTGTCTAAGTAGTATTCTGATGATTAAGCTCTATAAAAGCAGAGTGCTTAGGCAGTGTAGTTTATTCTGCTGATTAAGCTCTATAAAAATACAGTGCATAAGCAGTGTACTTTCTTCTGCTGATTAAGCTTTATAAAAGCATAGCGTTTAAGAAATGTAGTCTATTCTCCTGATCAAACTTTATAAAAGCAGAGTGTCTAAGCAGTGTACTTTATTCTGCTGATTAAGCTTTTAAAAACATAGCGCCTAAGTAATGCAGTCAATTCTTATGATCAAACTTTATAAAAGAAGAGAGTCTAAGCAGTGTACTTTATTCTGCTGATTAAGCTTTATAAAAGAATAGCGCCTAAGTAATGCAGTCTATTCTCCTGATCAAACTTTATAAAAGAAGAATGTCTAAACAGTGTACTTTATTCTGCTGTTTAAGCTTTATAAAATAATAGCGCCTAAGTAATGCAGTCTATTCTCAAACTGATCAAACTTTATATTCTGCTGAAAGCTTTATAAAAGAATAGCGCCTAAGTAATGTAGTCTATTCTCCTGATCAAACTTTTAAAAAAGCAGTAAGCAGTGTACTTTATTCTACTTAAAAGAATATTCTGCTGATTCTAAGCAGTGTACTTTATATTAAATAAAAGAATAGCGCCTAAGTAATGCAGTCTATTCTCCTGATCAAACTTTATAAAAAAGAAGAGTGTCTAATAGCGCCAGTAATGCAGTGTACTTTATTCTGCTGATTAAGCTTTATCTAATTCTACTGATCAAACTTTATAAAAGAAAAGAGCAGTGTACTTTATTCTGCTGATTAAGCTTTATAAAAGAATAGCGCCTAAGTAATGCAGTCTATTCTCCTGATCAAACTTTATAAAAGAAGAATGTCTAAACAGTGTACTTTATTCTGCTGTTTAAGCTTTATAAAATAATAGCGCCTAAGTAATGCAGTCTATTCTCCTGATCAAACTTTATAAAAGAAGAGTGTCTAAGCAGTGTACTTTATTCTGCTGATTAAGCTTTATAAAATAATAGCGCCTAAGTAATGCAGTCTATTCTCCTGATCAAACTTTATAAAAGAAGAGTGTCTAAGCAGTGTACTTTATTCTGCTGATTAAGCTTTATAAAATAATAGCGCCTAAGTAATGCAGTCTATTCTCCTGATCAAACTTTATAAAAGAAGAGTGTCTAAGCAGTGTACTTTATTCTGCTGATAAAGCTTTATAAAAGAATAGCGCCTAAGTAATGTAGTCTAATTCTCCTCATCAAACTTTATTAAAGAAGAGAGTCTAAGCAGTGTACTTTATTCTGCTGATTAAGCTTTATAAAAGAACAGCGCCTAAGTAATGTAGTCTATTCTCCTGATCAAACTTTATAAAAGAAGAATGTCTAAACAGTGTACTTTATTCTGCTGTTTAAGCTTTATAAAAGAATAGCGCCTAAGTAATGTAGTCTATTCTCCTGATCAAACTTTTTAAAAGAAGAATGTCTAAACAGTGTACTTTATTCTGCTGTTTAAGCTTTATAAAAGAATAGCGCCTAAGTAATGCAGTCTATTCTCCTGATCAAACTTTATAAAAAAAGATTGTCTAAGCAGTGTACCTTTTTCTGCTGATTAAGCTTTATAAAATAATAGCGCCTAAGTAATGCAGTCTATTCTCCTGATCAAACTTTATAAAAGAAGAGTGTCTAAGCAGTGTACTTTATTCTGCTGATTAAGCTTTATAAAAGAATAGCGCCTAAGTAATTTAGTCTATTCTCCTGATCAAACTTTATAAAAGCAGAGTGTCAGGTATTGTAGTTTATTCTGCTTATTAAGCTCTTCAAAAGCTGAGTGTGTTTAAGTAGTGTAGTATATTCTGTTAGTCACGCTTTAAAAAGCAGTGTTAAGCAGTCTTTTCTGGTTCCTGATCTTTCATTATAAAAGCAGAGTGTATATGCAGTGTAGTCTATTCTCCTGATCATTCTTTAACAAAACGAAGCACGTCCTGGAGGATAATTAGAAATTGTTGGACTCTTGGGAAACGCTGTTACTGCACTGTACAACGGAACATAATTAAATTTATTTGTTTTCATAAAAATGTCAAAGGGACTTTTAAAATGCACATGTATTCTTGTTTGTAACAAAAACGAGATAAAAGGAAAACAATTAATTAATATTACTGTAGAGTATGACTTACTACATTTCTTTCAAATTGAAAATATTTCAGTAATATGCTTCTGTATAGTAAGCTAATTACGGAATTATGCTTAAAGAGGAAAAAATAATCATTATGGTTTTTTTTGTCTCATAGCAATTACTTGATAGAAAATCTTATTTAATAAGTTTTCGTTTAATGTTTAATACCCATAAGCAAGTGGAATTTTCATATAAACTATATTAACATAAAAATGTATATTAATTAATGTGTCTTAATTAATTTTATATTAATGTAATATATATTTAAAATAAATGTACTGCAATAATCCTTAAAACATTTTTAAAAAATGTGTATAACAGACATAATAAAACAAAAATTTGTTTCTAATTAGCTTTCAAATTAGGGTAGGCTCATATAATTTGTTACATTAATGTTGCTGCTTTTTGGCGATAAACTTGACAGTTTCCAAAAAATCTGAGAACTATGATTTACAAGAACATTTCGATATATAAAAAATAATTTTAGCACTAGCTTGAACTGACCGTTTCATAATAAACCAGTTTTTTTATTTAAAAGTACACTTGTTGAACTCGGAAAGTTACAAACACAAGCATAGCTTTTGTTAGTGTTATTTTTGCTGAATATATAATTAGTTTTTCGATTATTACCTTGACAAATATCTTATTTTGGTAGGCTACAATACGTTATATTGTTAAAAACTAGCAATATTAACAACAAATATTGTAAACGTTTATATTAATTTCTAATGCATTATAAACGATTACAACGAGCACGTGTTATTCAACTAAGGAAAAATACCGAAACCAAAGTAACACAACGTTTTCATATAATACGCGTGTACTTTTTTCGAAAAGGAGGAAGAAAGATAAGAGATAGAAATAAAGAAACAAAATTCATTTGTTCGTTTGTTCCATATTTCCGTTACATTTTTCCGTTCGGTAGACATTTTTTCAATTCAAAACATTAAAAGCTTCGCTTCAAAAATTTGATTTCGAAAATATGTTTTAAAAATTGAAATGATTCATAACTTGTTTAAATTACAGTTCCGTAAAAAAACCATAATTTAAAATTTTACTCTGCGCTTAAATTTGCATATATAATCACTATATCTTTTTAAAGTACGAAGATGTATTTTGACCGCAGTTGGGTTGGCTTCAGTAATTTAAAGTGAATTTCGGAAGTCACATTATGGAGACTATTATAGGCTATATACTGTTGTTAAAATAGACATAAAAAATATAAAGTAAAAAAGTTATGATTTTAGATTTTAAATGGCAGCATTTTTTCATTCGTTAAAAATTGTGTACACACACACATACACACACACACACACACACACACACACACACACACACATATATATATATATATATATATATATATATATATATATATGTGTGTGTGTGTGTGTAATGTGTATATATGTGTATATAAAGCTTGATGCACACCTGATTATTGGTCTAAGCATCTTTTATAGATCATCTAATAAATAAAATTTAATTTCAATAAAATTACCCAAAATAGCAATCCTTACCGGTTATTTTTCATATTTTCAATAACTTTTAAATTAATTTGAAACTACTTTTTTCAAGTTTTAACTTTAAATCAGCTTTTTTGATGCCACTTTTCAAATTTTCAAAAAAGTTTAATGATATTAAAATTTTGTAGAACAATGTTCATTTTCATTATTATTTTTATCATGATTATCATCATCATCACCATCGTCATCGTCATCATCATTATTTTCGTTGTCGTCGTCATCAGAATCATCATAATAAGCGTCGTGTTAAAATATTCCTTAATTTCATGTCATTTAATAATGTTTTTAGAAATTTGCTTTCATCCCGTCAGCGAGACAGTTATGTATCGTTCTGAACTAATAAAAATGTAATAATTATTTTATAAATATAAGTGCCTAATGTAATTATACATATTATGTACGCCAACATAAGATAAAATGAAACATGAAAAACAAATGTTAAAATCAATAAACTGTATCTGTTATATTGATGCTATAAAGTAGTAATGTATAAATATATAAATATATTTGAAATGGAATGGAACGACGATACGATAAGTAATTTTGCCCGCGAACCTTTATGTCTTTGACATTTACTGTACGTAGTTATATAGTTTATCAATCTTTCCCATTTTAACGGTTCTTGAACCTCGCGTTGATAAACTGTTTTTATCGTTCACTGGCTTTATTCAGTAAAATATGGACTTCTGACAGTAACTTAGGTAACGTTACAAAAATGTTAAGCTTTTAAATAAGATGAAAATGTAATAAACTTTAGGGTTCATAGAAAAAATTACAAATTAATCCACTAAATTATTCATTCAACATTTATGTAAAATTACGTTTTATTTTATTGTTTCAATTTTACAATTAACTTTATAATTGTGCCAAATTAAGATTCCCAGATTTTGTGCTTTCATATTTGTTTCTAAATTAATTGTAACAAATCGTTTGTTGGCAGTAAATCATTCTATTCTGGGTTATCTGGTTATGTATTTAGCTACAACTCAGTTTTGTTAAAATTAAACTTTGTACGCCATGGAAATATGAAAAACGGATTTCCCAGCGGATATGAAGTTCTGTATGTTCTAAATTGCATATTTTTAAGTCAAGCAATTTAATATTCCAACATTTAATTAAATTGTAAAGTCTCAATTATCAAGGAAATCAAATCAAGGCCTACTGATGAAATTTGTAATTACTTCAAACTTATTTTGTTATGGATAATATGGTTTGCAAGGAAGTCAGTGGGGAATTGAAGCTTATCTGAATATATAAAGGTAGCTGTCGTAAAAATCGTAAACTATTTCTTAATAAGTTAAAATCTTTTACATTCACTTAACACTGATTCCCCCATTACACTAACGCTAGAGGGCTGGTAATTCCTAATTACAGTATTGCATGTGTCCAGCCGATTGGCGCAGACAATTTAAAACAGCGACAGACAGACACTACTTCAAATTCTTAATGTAATTCTTTTTTGCACTGGGATTGTTGTAATTTTGTACAGTATATCTCTGCCTTTCCTAGCCTTAAAAACTTCATATTTATTGACGCGTTTAGAAATACTTCTATTTTCAAAACGTGTTACTGTCCTGCTTCCCCCATGTCTACGAGTAGATTCGTTCTTTAATACTATCTTAATCTCTCCCCTCCCTACTTCTATCGCCTAGTCAGGTTTATATTCAGCACGTTTATAAGTAGAATCCTGACCCGGCGGTAGAAGTAGGGAGGGAAAGGGTTTGAGATGTTCTAAAAGAATGAACCTACACTTAGGGGAAGCACTACTGTATAAAGTTTTGAAAATGGATGTATTCCGAAACGCGTCAACAAATATAAAGTGTTTGAAGCTAGGAAAAGCAGATATATGTACTTTATAAGATTAGTTTAAATTTTGTATTGTTGTATTAAATTTGTTGTAGATTTGAATGCGGGTATTTTCACATAAAGTGTAAATTGGTTTTGGCCAATTACATACCTTTTTTCTAAAAAATACAATGTAGGTTGCCTAATAAATATAAAAATATAATATATCCACTATATTTTTATTGTAAAAATTTACTCATATTTCTACTATAGTAATAAATAATAAATTGTGCACTAATGTTCCACTGAAAAATTAATTTCTGCTTTGAAAAACAAAAACATTGGTTCATTAGCAAAACTTTAAAAAAATTGTTCTCTGGCTTTATTAAGTCTGAACTTATGTACCCAAGTTAATGGGTGCGTGTCTCTTTATGTCGTGTATGTGTGCAGTGCGCACAAAGGTGGAAACTGAACAAGTTAACCGGATTTAATTAAATTTGGCTTGCAGATAGAGAAGAGAGAGAGAGAGAGAGAGAGAGAGAGAGAGAGAGAGAGAGAGAGAGACTCGCTTTAAACGAAACACTTTTGTCACGAGTACAACATCACAAAAAAGTAAAAAAATTAAACACAGTCTGAATGTTTGCATACTTATTTACCATATAATTTTTATAAAATAAGTTAGTTATAATGTGCACCCAATACAACAATACAATTTTGTTTAAATGATTACATTGCCGTCAAAAGTCAATGCCTTTAAATATAGGCCTATGTTGCCTTCACTTTAACCGAAATGTAGGAAATTGTTTCGTAAAATTAATGACCTTCTTTATATAACTCCAAAAGAAAAAAAATCACATAATCGTATTTAGATCAATCTGAAAAATTAGTAGGTCACTTTATTCATTCTACAAAAGACGTCTGGACATTAAATAGACAATCGTTGGACGAGTAACACGTGCTCCGTCTTAAGAGAAGCTTAACTGTTTTTTATGATCTATCAACTGATGGAAGATGTCTTAAATAATTCAGTATCTCAATTACAAAAAAAAAACACCATACACCAGTTTGTAAAGTAACCGCTCGAACATTTTTTAAAGATCTGCTGTCAACATGTGATGTTTTACTAGTTGTCTAGTCCAGAGATATTAAACTGTGTCTCTTTTGACGCAAAATATTTAGGTTAGAGTCTAAATGAACGAAACCTTCAGAAGTCACTCGCAAAAAATGACTAACGTTTTTATTGTTCAATTGTTACAAAGTTCTTACACGATACAATTTCAAATTTAATGAATATTTTCATTAATAATCTTACCAATTAATAATCATGAAATATAACGTAATATTGTCATTATATAATCTTACGACAAGATATATAAGCTATTTTACATGGCTTTATTGAAAATAACTTTCAAAAAGACAATTTACCCTTTCATCGTTGTATATTTCCTTCGTCGTTTTTGGGTCGTGACAAAGCCACAACGTTTTCGATTGTTGCACCACAAAAGTCATCAACAACACTGCCGGTGGACGGAAAATTAAGAATATAATGGACGGTTGATTTTTTTATAACAAAAATATAAAATCAGGATAAAAGTTAAACTGGTAGTATTAAGAAAAAGGTTCATTTTGAGTACCAACTAGGACGCGTGACATTTTCTTGAAAGGCCTCTATTATCAAGAGCTATCTGATATGAGGCTTTGCTCTAGGCATACAAGAGAAGGAACAAAACACACAAATGCCACGAACACCTCGAATAATGCCAAAGTCGAACACTCGGCTTTGGTAAAAGATCTAGTTCCATACGCGTCTATATTACGTTGTGTATGGCAGTGAATGTTTATTGCGGGCACGTGTTTTTGAATGGTTTAAGCGTTTTCAAGATGGCCGACAAGACGTTGAAGATGATTCTCGGTCAGGTCGCCCTTCAACGTCAAAAACGAATGACAATGTCGATAAAGTTGCTAATTTGATTCGGTCTGACCGTCGATTAAGTATTCGTGTAATTGGTGAAACTGTAGGCATTGATAAAGAATG
>CM040183.1:60946556-61001556 GCA_022606455.1 Callitettix versicolor
CACAGTACAATACAATTAGAAAAATGTATTTATCGTTTACATAATCAGTTTTTCTATCCCTAGTCCCTTCCTTGTAAATAAAAGTAATGAAATCCCAAACATCCAGTCGCTGAACATAAGGATGCCTCAAAACACACACGCACACACACACACACACACACACACACACACACACACACACACACACACACACACACACACACACACACATATATATATATATATATATATATATATATATATATATATATATATATCTATACATATATTCCACTGCAGTGATGCTGCCTGAGGAATACCGTGATTGGTTAATATTTATTCCGCTGGCTAGTTACCCAATCACGGCATTTACTTTTACTAACAATATTGTGTTATAATTTTTTATAATATTTTTATTTGCAAATATCCATTGAAAGTAATAAGTGGACTTTTGTAACAACAATTCGCGCAATACCCGGACCCGGAGTCGTAACATTTGCACCGATTTTAAGTTCTAGAATATTGTAATGGGCGTAGTTAGTCACACGAGTAATGTATCATATTTTATAATATCATATTTGAAAAATATGGTTTCAGTCATTTGTTTCACCCTGAGGTTCAGAAGTGGTTAAACTGATGGCCGGTCATACTGCTGCGATTCTAAATTTACACTTCTCAACGCTGTAGGTGTGAAACTAGAGTTACTGCCAGTTTTCTCGAAGTTTTTCTCGAGTCTTTAACACCGATCACTTTGTATAAATTGTGAACCTTAAACAACAACTACTACTAAAAATATAGAATACACACACACGCGCGCGCGCGCGCGCGCACACACACACAAACACATAAAAAGTGTGTGTGTGTGTGTGTGTGAGAGAGAGAGAGTGTGTGTTTAATTTTTGAATAACGTTGAAAATAGGAACCTGATCGTTTACCTCAAACCAAATAGGTTTCATTTATGCATCTTCAATAAAGTTGAAAATTTTAAGATATATAAATTTGTAATCTCACTGATACCGTATTACATTTTAAAACAGTGCAAGGTAAAAACGTTATTAATTTTACAGGAAGCAAGGTTCATTTTGCATGTTTATTGCATATTTGCGTATCAAACGTTTCGGTTATGTAATAATACGCATTTTTTATTTGTATCTACGATGCAGCTGATATAAGCAGCATGCCGGTATTAACTTATTTAAATTTATTTTTATAATATTATGGAATGTTACTAATTAACTCTAAAAGGTTAATTATTAGTTTACCAGACAAAGGTTCTAATTTAAGTTCTTCTACCCTCCCAGTAAGCTTACTCAGTTTATCTCCTCGGTATTTTCAATAACCTTAAAAATGAGGCTACCTGATTTGTGCCGCTTGTTACAAATATTCTATTTATTTCGGCGATGTCGTCTAAGAGACGAAAGATTAGCTCCTGTTTTCAATGCACAGATAGAATAAATATATTTTAAATCAAACACAGATATGTATCAATAAATTATATTGTTTAATTAAAGAATTCTTATATAACGGTTTTCTTCAAAAAATGGGCAATTAATCCTTCATAATACAAGAGTGGTATTAACGTATTTGGTAGGAAGTTTATTTTTCTGAGGTTAAATTAAATATTTTGTTTGTAACTTTAGCAGATCAAATATAGGGTGTTAACTTTATTTTAGTGAAAATTGTAACTATAGTGCCATACACAGAGAACTGTTACAGAACTGAGACAAGTTATTACACATTATAACGAACTCTCGATAACGAAACTCGATAATTAATACGAACTAAGTGACTATAATTTAATTAATTGGATAAATATTAAGTACATAAACTTTATATCGGCTTAGCACATCAATAACAAGCCAGCTCGATAGGTTTGCTTCCTTGAAGATACGTCAGGTGTATCATGCAACTCATATGTTTCAATTTAAGCTCACGAAATACGTCCAGCAGGCTTACAAAACCTAATGAATATTAATGACTCAATGCGTCCCCTCTCAATGCACTTTTATAGCTATGGCGGACATAAAAGCAAATTAGCTTGAAGCCTAATCATCTCTGCACTCTCTGAGTAAATGTTTATTGCGCATTACGTAGCACTAAACGCCTTTTAATTGGATTAAATTATTTTGTACCTCGATTATTTAATTATTTTGATAATTAAATAAAGTAACGATCTATAAGCGAATAATGGATGTAAAATTATGGACCCTCATTAGATGGATAAAAAATTAACAAAAACTACTTGAAATACATTCCAAACGAAATTTTACTATATTAAATCTATTTATGCCTACTAAAAATTAATATTAGATAATTCAAAGAATCGTAATTAAATTACAACACAAGTACAAAATATTTTAATTTTAAATTCAAAATAATCTTAATTTGTAGTAGAATTATGAGTATAAAAATAGCACGCGTAAGATAATATTATTAAACATTAGAACAAACAGTACTTAATAGTTGTTAAAGTGAGGAGTTTACTGAATACAATATGAAAGTATTTCATGATTCATTGAAATATTAACAAAAAATCTTATGCTTATTACAGTGATTTATCTATGAACATAAAGGGACCCGTTATTTAGTGGCTGGTACCTAAAGTCAGTAACCCGTCAGTTAATAATAGACTTAATGGAAGCAAAAGTTAGAATTTAAAAAGTGTTATAAAAAAATTATTACGCAAAACCAAATAACATTTTTTTCTGGTAAGTATTGAAACTTTAATACAAAAAAAAATCGTTCACAAACTGTGATTATTTTTTTTTAATAACTAATAAGGCCTACTAATGAAGTTAGTTCAGGTAACACAGAAATAATGCATCATGTCTTCAGTTTAATATTAAAAAACTTGTTCATTTTCGTTTTTAATTTCGATAAAAAAAGTTTAAAATTACAACGCAGATTTTAATGCTAATTATGAATGTGAAAGCAAAATTTCAAAAGAGTGAGGTAAAGAAAAATACTTTTGGAAATTCGTTTCTATCACGTCAACGAGACAGCTGCGTGCCACAATTATTTTAATTTCTTCTTGGTATTCTTCTGTAAATGTTACCGAAATGTACAAAAGGTTAAAGCAACTAGTTTGATATGATTTTTGTTTTTATAAAAGTAGTTTCTTTTGTTTTCAGGGCAAATTGGTTTCCTTTTTGTATTTGTAAACCACGCCACAATGTTCTTTGTATATTCTTACAATAGTCACAAATTTAAATCAAATTTTAATACGACTTTTTAAATTTTTAATTACTCATATTTCCTGTGTAGTTATTTAGACTGAAATTCATTCAAACTTGTCTTAAGATCTACTGCGTGTACACTTACTTTATATTTATATAGCTTAGCTTTTAATATTTGTACGTATATGTTAACGAAGACATTTTCAGAAAAAACAATAAATTCACTTAAAAAAATTAAATTGTTTACATTTAAATATTTGAATTCGAGACAATTATTGAAACATAATTATAGGACAAATTCTTCACAAAGCATATTACCAGGAGGGTTAAAACTGACCACCGTTGCTATGACTCTTGACTAGATTTAAGTGAATACGTTTTCCAACTAAATATTTTACTGCTTTTTCAACTAAATGGGCACATATATTCAAGTAAAGTGTGACATTATATATTTAGTTTAATTTTGTTTAAAGGTTTTATGTATATATATATATATATATATATATATATATATATAAACAAAAATTAAAATGTTTCGTGCCAAACAACCATCTTCAAAAGGATATAAGGTACATTCTATTCAATCAGAATGGGTAAACTCAGGTTTAATTTTTTCCTTAATACTTTACAAAGCAGAAATTATGAAAAAAAATTACAATATTTATCAAGTAAAATATAAAGGATCTTATTTTTCCTAACTTACTGTAAACTAGACTCTCAGTACTTCTCAGTATAATGAATATAGAACCAGTCTAGTGGAAGATTTAATCCACTCTTCACTTCACTCGTAAATTCAACCTCTTCTGTACTTCTGAAGAGGCATCTCTTTTACAGAAATATTATTTTTTTAAAATAGGTCATTGTAATTTTTCGCGACATAAGTAAAATATTTCGTGATATAAATAAAAAATATCGATTTAAAGAGAAACTGTCTAGAGTAAAGAACTTAATAATAGAAATTTGTTTCACATTTTGACACTGTTCTGTTTATGATGGTAAAATCAGAATTTTGCCAAAACTGTATAAAAGATATTGTGATAGTTAATCGTAGCTTCCACTAGCGATATAGTTGCGTGCTTCGATTATTTCAAACGGAACTAAATAACCAATAGTGTTTATAAAGATCTTTCATCGAAACATTTGTACAAACATTCTCATTCCTTGAAGAATTCAAAACAAAAATAATGAAATAATAATAATACAAATAATAATAATAAATATCATTTTATATAAATAAATATATATATATACATATGTGTGTGTGTGTGTGTGTGTGTGTGTGTTTTATACTACCAAAGTAAGAAAAAAAAACTTTGAATCATCTAGTGTAAGCAAGTGATTACTTTTCAATTTTGATAACACATAAATCAATTAATAACTAGTCATACATTTTAAGAAATATTATAGCTGCGCAATTTTTTTGAAGATTTTGGGTTTAGTTTGATTTAAGTATCATACATTTCTGTTATGAAATTTACAAACAAAATTTTAAATACTTTTATCCTCTAAATGAAGCAAACTTTATTGTCATCTTGAATAGTATGAAAGTTCAGATACAAATGTATTTAGTGATTATTATTATACTATAAAAATCTTTAGATTTTACAAATTTGATATAAATTACTTCAAAATACCATCAAAACACAAAAAATAGTTTGCATTTTGATTTTTTTTCATAAATGCAAAACATTTCGCAAAACATTTCCTTTGTTTTAACTACTGTGTATCTTCAATGATAAAAAGGTCATGTTCAATAAGCCTGAAAGAAACATAAATTTTGGTTTAAATGTAAATAACATAGGCCTACTGCTTTTGTAAATCGTAAAGACAAAATATGATATTATTATTTTCTACCCTTACGTTTCGTTCATAACACTATATAATTGGGAAATAAGAGGCTTCCAGAAAAGGGAATGCCTTACATTTTGAAAACTCTTGGGTTGTCAAGCAAATCAAGGAATAAATTTATGGAAAGAATAACTAAAATCGCTGCGGAAGCTTGCTTTATTATTTGGCTGAACAGGGGAACATGGGGAGGGTTTGAGGTGAACATTAAGGCTTCTTCAAGCAAGCTAAAACCTCCCTAGCCCAGGTGGCAAGTTTGGAACACCCCTCCAACCCCTCAATGTCATACAACAACTGCATGGGCCAATTGGTGATACAGTCATTGAGCCATTATTTCTACTTCTCTTGCTATAAGTAAGTAACATGCAGAAAAAAAACGTTTTTGTTTTCAATAAGAAGTTTGCAGATAATTTTATCACACCTAATATATTGATTGTTTTAATGTCTTTTAGTTATTTTAATTTTTTCCATGTAAGAAACCATTAATCAAATTAATTTAATAAAATTAACTACTTCATGAGTGCAATTGCTGGATATTTAGAATTATTCTAGTATGGAATTTTGTGAGGAAGTTGGAAAAGTGAGGGTGGTTAATTACCTGATTATGGATTTAAAAGGTGGTAAACTGTTAAACTATTACAATTTACTGATTAAAGATCATCATCTTATAATTTATAATTTAATTTAATTGATTAGTTTATAATTAATTAATTTATAACTTATAATTTAATTTCCAAAACGTTATTTTAATTTTTCGCATACATTAAAATCAGTATTTGAAAAAACCCAGAAAACATTGCTTTTAAAGTAACAAGCACAACTAGAATCATAGCCCATCCTCCAACTATTATTATGTTAATTATTTGTAGCTTTAAATTAACCAAGTTTTTAACCTTTATAGTGGCTTTAAAAGAGTGAATTCTCCACGTTTTTGGTGCATTGTCTTTACTATTACTAAACAAAATCTAAATTATAATCTGTGCAATAAACAGACTGTAGATAGTTCTATTCTCAACAAAATCCCCATTTATATACGAATTTATTAAAAATATACTAAATGACGTTTTGTGGTATTAACATCACATGCATTCAGGCAAATACGTTTCTTGGCAATATTTTGATCTTCGTATTTAATTTTTCGTCAGTCAAATTATTACCGCAACTATTAATTAACCTATCACAACATTCCTGATGATAAACTATCACCAACATTTCTATGAATGGGTGACCTAACGTTTCGATAGTTGTATTAACAATGCAACTATCGAAACGTTTTAAAAATTTTAAAAAATGTATGCATTAAAACATTTTGTATTTTATCTGTAAAAACGTAATTCTATCAAATACCAACAATCATCAAAATATTCTTTATCAGAACATAACCTAACTACTGGAGAAAAAAATATGAAGTCAAATAAAAGGTGTTAAGTCAATTAAGTAAATATATTTATTTCCTTTTAACATTTCGTAAAAACACGAACAAAACTCAGATTTTTATTTATACGTAATATGTAAAATAATATTTCTGTCTTTGATGACATTTGATTATCTCTTAGATATTATTTTATTAAAGTCAGTTTTATATTTTCATTCAATTTATATCAGATTACCAATATTTCTCTTCTAAAAAACAAGTACTAAGGCAATACGTAACAGTAATACAACAAAGAAATATAATTTAAATCTACAATTATTATTGATATGGAATGAAACTCTATGGCATAAACTATAAACATTCATTTTATTCTGATTTCTTTTTCACTTTGAATTTTATTATTTAAAAAAATAGAATGCATTATTATTGTTGTTTAGTATTTCGAAGTTAGGAATTATAATTGTACATAAATGCACAATTGTTACATTAGGGTATTGTTGTTACTATACCCTAATTGTATACATTCTAACATTATTATTTGTATAGGTTGTAAGAATACAAACACACAAACACACACACACACACACACACACACACACACACACACACACACACACACACACACACCTCTTTAATTATAGTACCTTTAACCTTTAAAAGGGTAAGTGAAAATATGTATAAAATGGGAATGATAACATCTGATAATTTTTTTTAAATAACAATTTTAACTTGATTTTTAGAACAATCTTCTTTGCAAAATTATATTAAAACTATGTGTGCATTTAACAAAACAAACAAGTTAGTTTGTTTTCAAATTTGTCTTATTTCCTGTGATTACTGCTTAAATCTCAGGTAATTAGTTCGAGAGTTCAGTATGTATACATAAAGTTATAATCACACACATTATTTATACATTCAAAATTTCCAAGGGTATAATATTTTTAAATTTAATATTTTAAATTTAGGTTATAAAAATGTATAATTTATATTCAATGTTTAAATCTCACAAAAATACTTATAATTCTTTTTAAAATTAATGTTTTGTTAATAATTTGAAATTTATTATATTATTAATTTAGAAAAATGTTATTTAAATGGTCTCCTTACTTAAACTCACAGTCAAAACGCACCATATAAACTTGGTTAAGTATCAACTGATATTAACTTCTAAATACAGATTAATTTACTCATTGTCACCTTCAGTTTTTTTATTTTTGATTATTATTTTAGATATTTACATTTACTTTTAGGCATTAATACAGGCTCGTATCATTAATTAAAATCAATAATATTAATAAAATACCTAATACCTAATAATTAATCAACATATTTTTTTTTTATTTTAATACTACAAAATTCTTTTAAATCCTATTTTGTTCCTTGTGACACGTTTAGTGGCCTATTCAAAGCTCAACTGAAATATTCTAATAATAATAGCCTTTTTTTCAATTGTTACAATATCATCTGTCTTCTGCGTTTCATTATTCTTTACATAAATCACAATTTCTTTGGTCTATCAATGGCCTACAATTACCTAACTTAAATTATCAATTAAATTAATTAATCAGCTATTATCGACATTTTATTTGCTTTTAAATCAATTACATTTATCTTAATCACATCAAATGATAATTTAAAATGTTGATTTATTTCCTTACTATGCTTTTATCGAACAAAGTTTTATTTATCGCCAATATATTTTAATGTACCTTAAAGGTTATTTCAATTCTTTGTTTACCCTAATTATATTATGTATTAAATACGTAAGCTTTCTAAACAATTCTGAAATATTGTCTTAACCTATACATTTATACTTTAAACAAAATAAACTAACAACATTCTGTAACTCTAAATATTAATCTTTTAACAGGTTAGCTTTTAACCTTTTCACTACATTTTCACCCTTTATTTGCAGTTTCAGATAACAATATATTAGAAATCCTTGAAATTCCTTCGAAGAAAACTGAGCTTCAGAATACAGTATATTGCTTATTTTTCTATTTACTATCTTTCAAGAATGTAACGGAATTTCAAGAACAATTATTAATATCTTTTTGTTAACATAAACAATGTACTAAGGTAAACAATTACAAATATTTGTTCTTTTTGTACAATACCAAGGTTCTTAAGCATAAAACAGGTAAAAAATAACGCTTTTCAACATTTGTTTGTGCACATTGTCACTGGCGTTTAAACTAATCAATCGATTTCGATTAAATTTGGCTTTTACAGTATTTCGTCTAAACACCAAGAACGTCATTCCATTTGTATTAAATGCTTATTTTCAAGCCATTTTTAAAAAAATATCCTAATATTATCAAGAATTTTATTTTTCACAAAATCTATAGATTTTGTTCAATGTTACTCCTTAAATATATTAATAAAATGCAAGAAAAATTCCAGAAATCTTGTTTTAATCCTAACAACGAAATACCAAATCATTTTACCTAATGTTTCAGGATAGGTTTATTTTGGTCACTTTAAAGTTTCGTAATACAAGTTAGTGTGGTAAAATGTCAAATAAAAGTTTAATCATCTTTCTGGTAGGAGTTTATAGAGTCGCCATGCCGCGAAAATAATTTGTTTATTAAATGCAATCATTAAAAAGCCTTTGAAGACAGTCTCGGTTTATCTAAATTATTAGCATTTTTTTAAAAGAATTCAAGTATTGTAAATAATTTTTTTAAAAGATGTAATGCTTATCAAAGGAAAACGTTTTTTGATGCAAGATTTTTTTAGCTCGAATTTTCCGGCATTCTGTATTTTACTTTCCAAATATAAGAAGTAAACAACACAATACATTTGGTATTTCCGTTTTGAAGTCAACAGGAATGACTTTTTAAATGAGTGAACAAATTTTTGTAAGCTATCTCTTTTAAATACAGGACAATTTTTGTAATAACTGAAAATGTATTTATAACGTATGAAAAACTTAAAATAAAAATAAATGTCAATAACTTCTTAATTTTTAGAAATAAATTTTCAAATAAAGTCTTCAAATGTTCAACAACATTTGTTTCATAGGCAACTGTCATTCATATAAACAACAACGTTTCAAACAATCCTCCCGAAATTTCAGGATTATAATAAGTTAGAGAGATATGACAAAAAACAGGTTTGTTTTAAGGTTGAACACTTTTTTAGAAAATATGGTTAAATAACGACATTTGCAACAAATTTTCCTAGCGAATTCTTTAGCAAACAACAAATAACTTTTCAGTTAGATACAATAAGTCAAAAAAAAAAAAAATGAAAACTACTTAAAACTATTCTAGTTACTTATTGTGATATACATTAGGTCACTGCATTATTCAATAGTTATAGTGAAGTATTCATTTGAAGATAATAGTTCTGTTGCAGTAATGCCAACCTATTGCACCGTGTTGTACTGCCTTATTATATTCTCCAATTGCACCACAAAGCTCGTTATTTTTATTAGGCCTATAATATATTTTCACTAGAAATTTTCGCTCCTTATTTTCACTTAAATATTAAACCACCAAATTTAAAAAATACATTAAATTTGTTAGACAGCAAAAACTACCATTTGTAATTCATAATATGTATTCTACATGAGGCATAAATGAATAAAATTAATTTATTTTACAAAATAAGACAGCTACTAAATTAAAAAGTTCTGCATTTTTTTTAAAACAACGCAAACGTATCTACAACAAACGATGTAGAAAACGGAAATTTTACGTTTTTATTCATAGACTAGAAAAAGGTCCAGAAATTACCATATTCGAAGTTGTATTTAGTATCTTTCAACTAAAATTTGATATGTTATCACTAGGTTTACATTGTATGTAATATCTCAACCCACAAATTCCAAGTGTTTGAAACAAATAGCTACTATATTTTTTTATTGCTTTCTTGATGTTTTCGCAGAGTTTCAATGAAAAATTAAATTAAACTTGTTTTAATTTATTTTTAGAAAATTTGCATTACAAAATTAGTTATTAGAGCGATCATCATTAGGTCAACTGTAATCGAGCTATTACAGCGACCAGACTCGCAATGAGACCATGAAATAAGGTCTGATCTTTCAAATCATCTCTGGATCACTTTTTGTGTCAGTTAGCGCTCTCAAGTTGGGCAATTTTAGTCCAATTTATCCTCAAAATCGATTTTGGTAGCAGTAGCTTGGTTAAGGTCGACACCCATCATATTCCGTCAACATGGCAACATGGCAGCTACTTAATTTTGTTGTTCGTTACTTTTTTATTAAGTGTTTTTTGAAAATATAATTTCATCTTGTAAATAGCGTTAACAATTGCACGAATTAGCTTTTTTAAATTTTTAAATCCCTTGAAATTAAAAAATTTTAACTCCGGTCAAGATTCATTTTCGTATTTTTAACGTATACGCCAGAAGTAACAAAAAAATTTTAATTTTAATTTAATTTAACTAAAGTTTAATATACAGATTTTAATGCTGATTATGACGGTGAAATCAAAATTTCAAAAAAGGGATTAGGCCTACTTTCAGAAATTCGCTTCCACCTCATGAGCGAGACAGCTGCGTGCTTGACTATTTATTTGATTTTTTTCTTAAAATATTTAATATAGGAACGTAATAAATACTAATTGCGAAATTTTAAAATACTCGTAAATTCGAGTACGTTTTGTTACGTTGAAATTAGGAAAATGAATATGGCGGAGGTCAAGGTTCATTTTAGTATTTTTGATGTGCACTAATGTAAAAGTTTAAAGGGTAATAACAGAGCTTAAAGCTGGTTATGACGGTGAAATCAGAATTTGAAAAAAAAAATAATAAAAAATTAACTTTTGGAAATTCGCTCCCATTACATTAGCGATGCAGCTGCGTGTGTGATTATATGTTTTATTTTTCTTTAAATATTTTTTACATTAAATAAAATCAAAATTGTTATTTGCCGAATCCAAAAATAAATTAGAAAGCATTTTGTAACTTCAAGTTTATTAAATTATAAACTAAAGCTTATATTATTTTAACTTTCATTTTCTTTCATTTGATTCATTATCTTAAAAATGAATATTATTATTACGAAAATTGTAATAGCGTAAAAATAAGCATAAGTTTCTCTTACGCACAAAGAGAATTATTTTTGTGGTATTAATATTCCTTGATTTAATCGACGAACATTAAATAAAAATACCAAAGTAAAAAGGATGTTGATGGTTGAGGTTTTACTTACTCTAATATTCTTTTACGGCTGCCGTAGTCATAAAAGTGCATTCAAAGAGGAGTGACGTCATTAATATCCATCATTATATTTTTCTAAGCTTCTTACTTAAAAACAAAAGGCTACTATTTCCACCAAGGGAAAGTCATTAACTGTACTATTTAGCATTTAAGGGTAGATATTTCTAAACCTCTAATGTAAATTTTTAAAAAAATGTAATTGAAAAAAACATTTTATCAATTTATATTACAAGAACAGAGCAATTTAAATTAAAATAATCTCTACGCGCAGCTGTTTCGTTGACCTGATAAAAGTGGATTCCAAGAAATATTTTTCTTCACCTTAAAATTCATTTTAAGAACCTAAAAATCTTTAAAAAACCACCTTCTTCCTTTTAAAATTTTGTTTTCACTGTCGTAATCAGCATTAAGATCTGCACATAATAGAAATTTAAAGTTTCAAATTACACTGAAAAAATGAAAATGAACCCTGACCGCCGTCAAAACATTTCGAAATTTCAAACGATTTAAAAAATTTTAAACGCTTATTTATGCAGTTTTTATGTGTTTAAAATCGAATTTTCAAAAAAAAAATTGAAGACAAAAAAGTTACGAATTTTTAAATATTGGAAATAACCGCCATATTGAAACTATTGAACGAATTTTGCTAGTTAACGAAATTATCCAAGCTATCACTAAAATCGATTTTTGTGTCACATTTTAACCAAATTGGACGAAAATTGATTTCATGAGCGTGATATCACACACACACACACACACACACACACACACACACACACACACACACACACACACACACACACACACACACACACACACACACACACACACACACACACACACACACACACACACACACACACACACACACACACACACACACACACACACACACACACACACACACACACACACACACACACACACACACACACACACACACACACACACACACACACACATATATATATATATATATATATATATATATATATATATATATATATATATACCTTTAATTTTGCAGGTTTATTGGGCAGTTTTCCTTTGAAATGTTCTTTCAGTACGTTTGGGTCATTTTGTTTGTTAGACTTTCTTAATTTCTGTTTTCTGTGCGTTTATTCCTAAAAAAAAGTTTTCAAATATATACCCAAGTAGTTTGACTTGTAAAACATGAATTCGCAGGTTAACACATGAAAAGCAGGTTGACCTGCTTTAGGTCAACCTTTAAGATACTAATTGGTCGTGTAGGCATAGGGCATTTTTTAACATAAAACCCAAATAAAAAGTCTGTCCAAGTGTCAATTTTGACGTCTGTTGCATAATTGATGACACTGAAAAGTGATGGTTTGAATTTACTCTTTTTTATGTCATCCCTCCAGTCACTAGGTGTCTCAGTGTAAGATTTTGCATTGGCAAGAGACTTATATCCTTGTAACCCTCCATATAAGAGTAGCCTCTTAAAAGGAAAACTACTTTTAAGGTTGCAAATCGTTTCAGTGTATGAACTGTGTAGTGCAGAAAGCGCATAACTGAAATTCTTATTCTGCCTGCACACGAGTCACAGAAAAGAATAATGTGTTTATTGTTGGGCTAAGAATGTTCCCAACGTAGTGTTTAAGCATCGAACAAACGTTATCTGCCCTCTTCTGATGGACACTTTCATCATACGTTTAATACTGAGGTTGTGTGTGACATTATTATATTATTATTATATTAAAAGAAATTAAATTCATTAGTCGACGATAGTATACGTCAGATGTAATTGTGTTAAAGAGTAGACAGATTTCTTTCAAAATCAAGGTAATTGCCTCAATTTCATCATGTTTTTTCACATCGTTATGTATACTCGTCCCGTCTTCACAGTCTGTTTCACTAAAATCACTCAAAATAATTCACCTATATTGTTTAAACAGGTTACCTTATACACATGAGGTTATGTTTTTTATACACGTTACTTCAACTAACCAAAAAACAAAGCAAGCACTGCTGACAATCGGATGTGAGTGGAGGGGAGCAAATAGGACCTTGATCTGTCTTGCTCGCTGGCGTGTGTACTGTGCTCATTCTTACCCGTTAGCCCCAAATGTTTTCCTATTATAACACAGTGACTATTATGTTTCTTGCCTGAATAATATCATAGTTATATACTGTCTACTATAAGCTACCAGTTCCCACTGTAATCTCAATTTGGCAGAAAAATGGAATATTTGATCGTTTTCCCCGTGGCCCTTCATATATATATATATATATATATATATATATATATATATATATATATATATATATATATATATATACTTTTGAGGGGTCACATATATATATATATATATATATATATATATATATATATATATATATATATATATTATTATCTGCGCATAGACCCTGTTGGATCATGCAAAACATTCCGACTCATGTCTTGTTCCTTCTAATCCTCCACACCTCCCTCATCCTGTCCCCATGGATCCTCTTCCGCTCCTCCGTCCATTTCACCCCTGCTCTCTTTGGGATTTCATTCTCTGGGACCTTCCAACCGAGCATCTTTCTCCTGTATGCGTGCCTATCTTCAACATCTGTTGAGTCTATTCCTGCAACATGTAGGTCTATTCTGACTTGTGCGATCCACGACGTTGTTGATTTGACACCTTGTATATACTTAAGGATTCTGTTGGCAAGGTAATCCTTGTTTCCTGCAAGGCGAGTATTAGTATCCTCTGTTTATCAAGTTCAGACGTCAAGTTGTGTAACTTTCCTGGCTGGATTAGCGTATTTATGTTGAAAGTACCAATGTACGTGGGTGTTTTATGAGGAAGTTTGCCAGAGAACTCCGACTCTCTCTGTAATCGTGTAAGTCAAGGGTCCCCAGAATCCGAGTTTCTGGTTGCCGCCCGCAGACGGGTGGATTGGTTACCACCTAGGGTATTTTTATCATTACTTGCACGAATCATAGTTGCTTATATATATTACAACGACCCCTCAAAAAGTAATTTAGATGTTAGGATCGGTGTTTCTTTCAACGTCCCGGATCTACAAATTACTTTTATAATAGAATTTCACTAAAACCGTACGAAGACAGTACAGTTCATAAAAATAACGTTTCTTTAAACTATTATTTTATAAGCTTCTAATAATACATATATTACCAAGTCCCTGCAAAATCTTTTGACTTAAAAAACGGGTAAAGCTGTGTATGATGTGCTTCTCTCAGACTGTACAAACCAAAGTCCACTTATGCAATAACAAGGACGTAAGTATTGCGTGAAAGGTTAAGAAGAAGTCCTTTGATTGACATACTAAACAATGGAGTTGTTTTTAAAAGCGAAATGAACATCTCAAGAAACGCCCTGCGTACGACAGGTACTTTCACTGAAATAAAACAAGATTTTCAAAATGTCGTTTACTAACTGCATTCTCAAATTTTGTACCAAGTAATAGATTTTACGTCTTTAAAGTATTTCTTAGTTGACTTCTGATTGGTATTTGTTCCTATTATGTAATTTAAGTACTTTAATTTAAATGTTAAAATGTGTTAATTTTAATGTGTTAATATGAAAATGTTTACTAATTTAGTCTTCCATGTATTCCATAAATCATTTTATATACTATATAACTTTTTATTCACACTTATTTTAATCTAATGAAGGTTGTTTTGTTATTTTTGAGCGAGCACATATATTAGATTGCATGTCTACAAGTAATATTTTAATGATATGTTTAGCTATTAACCAGTGAATGTATACAGCCTGTGTTTTATAGTAAGGCAGGTTAAACATATTTAATTGCATTTTCCACAATAACAAGATATTTTATAAAACACATTTCTCATAGAGAGAACTGTTTTGACGTGCTATAACATAAAAGTTGTGTTGTAATAATTTTTAAAACTAGTTATAATGTTAACCATAAAATCGTTATTGCAATTTGTAACAGAGTAGTTCGAAAACTTTCATTACACGACTGCCAAAAAAGGAGTGTTGTGTTTTTAGTGCCTGTGTAAGTATGTTTGTTACATCATAACGTCTTAACGTCTCATCCGATTTTGATCTTCCTTAGCTCGTTGAATTCCTCACTTCACCAAAAGTGTTATAGTGAACCATAACGTTCATCCAAATCACCCACAATGGGGTAAAATTGGAGTAAATTAGTTGCATGATATGTGATTGATATATTACACTACGACTTTTTTGTGGTTTAACCGATATTAATCTACCTTAACCATTTTAAAATGGTTAAACCATCATTGAACAAAAAAATAGATAAACATTTTGCCATTTTTTAAAATGTCAGAAATTAGAAAAACGACTAATTTTTTAGTGGCTTGGTCACTAAAAGTGACTAAATAAAAATAATTATTTCAAAACATAAAGAACGCTAATAAAATAACACATAAAACACAAAATACAATAAATTATATAAAAAAATTATATATTCCATAATTAAACAAAATGAAAATCTAAAATATAATTGATTTAAAAGAATGAAAGCGAAGTATTAGAATAAATACTGAAGAATATTTTTCGAGTATTTAGTTAAATAACTTATGAATTTACATATTAAGTTTATACAATAGTGCAACTCTTTTGTTATGTTATCAGTGCAGTATATCCCTGATAAACGTTCAAGGTAATCTGAACATTGCACGATGTATCTTGTATCATTTAGAAAATGTTGATCTTCGTTTAACAATTTAAATACAGTCGGGGACTACATCTCCATATATTTTCGCTATACAGATCCCACTAAACTAATATGTTCAAATTACATCGAAAGTTTGTCAAGGATATACTGTATTGATAACATAATAAAAGAGTTGCCTATCGCATATTTATAACATTGTAAATATTGTATAAACTTAACATGAACATTCATAATTTCTTGAATAAATATTCGAAAAATATTCTTCATAATTTATTCTAATACCTTGTTTTTATCATTTAAATCAATTATATTTCAGATATTCATTTCGTTTAGTTATGGAATATATAATTTTTGTGTATAAAATATTTTTGTATTTCGTGTTTTTATCAGTCATGTTTTTCATTTTTTAAGTAATTATTTTTATACTATATGCAGTATACAGAGTTTCCTTTAAATGTTGAAGTATTTTCCTTTCTGTACTTTGTCATCAAATTGCTTTTTGTTCATTTCGTATGATTAAAAAAAGAGAAGAACTAGACTAAAGGACGAATTAATTGTTTAAATTAAGAATTCAATAAACTTATTATAAACAGTAAGTCTATATACAATAATTGTTAATTATTTCAACAGAGGAGAATATAGAGTATTGTTGAATATTACTTCTGGCATTCTGTCAGGCAAAATATATGAAAACGTTTTCTATTATACACATTGTAATCAAAGAAAGTATGTTTATAATATTACTTATAGACTAAGTTTGACAAAATTATTTGAATAGACATTTTTTACAGCAAGATATACATGTTTGTAGTTCAAAAATATTTATTGTGTTTGTTTGATAAATAAAACTAATAAACAATTAATATTTTATCCTAAAAGCGAAAAATAGTTAAAAAGTATTGTTGTTACATTAATCCCTCAAAAAATGTAATACTATGAAACTATAATATATTACCGATTATAATTATACGTAGATTTACAAATACAAGCACTGCTAACACAAATACAAGTTAATAAACTCTAATGTAAATTATTCAGTTTTAAAATTATATAACTGTATTTTATGGAAAACCATAATGTAATACAGTACTGGTAATATTGTGTATAGAATGATAAAAAAATTACCAATGACACGTATGTATTACCCGATGAAATACTAAGTAAGGACGTTGAAAAACCGACAAAAATTTATATATATATATATATATATATATATATATATATATATATATACATATATGTATACATATATATACTTTAATGCACTTCAATTCAATTCAACGTAAAAATAGTATTTTCAAACTATAAAATGCTTATAAAAAAAATAAAAATAGTCCAAGAAGCATTGCACAAGCGCGCGCACACACACACACACACACACACACACACACACACACACACAAAATAAAAAATATCAAAAATAAAACATGTAACTTAAATTAAAAGCATATAAATGTAAAAAATATCTTAAAGTAAAATAATTGTAATTTGAAATATTTTACCTTAGTCCAGTGAATAAATTATGTTGATTAACGGCAAGTATTACCTAAAACAGAAAACATCAGTCTTAAAATTTTGAATCTTTGGTTTGTAAATTCGTACAAAATATTGTATGGAAAGGTATTTACACACTATCTAAATGAAAACAATTCTTGCTTCATTCTTATAGTCACTTAACTTTTTTGGTGGGAATGTAATGCACACTCAACTACTTTACATATTAGACTTTGTTAAAATAACTATTAAATTAAATTGATATACATATTTTTATTATTAGGCCTACCAACATAAAACTTGTGTAAATACTTTAACACTGCAGAATTTTTAAGGTCAAATAGAATTTTTATTCATTCATTTAGATGGTTTTCATTGAGATGAAAATAAAATTAATGGTTCCAAAAACTTGCGTAACTTTTTTGAACTCAATATTTTAAATTTATGTACGTCATCGCACAAATGTCTTACAGTTAATTATACTACAAAAACCTGGTTTCAATGAAACACCATTAACATGGTTCTTAAGCCAGCCATACGTCGATCTACATATTATAATATCAACAAAAATCAGTTCGTAAATTAGAAAAGAAATTAACGAAAATATCGTTATGATGTTTCAGAATTAGTTCAATAAATTTTCAACATATACGAAAACCATACCTCAGTCACTGTACCAACTTTGAAATAAAAAATGTTTTCGGTTTGACAGTAAATCGGGGAACACTTGACAGTGGCCTAGTTTTACTTATTTATTTGTTTTATTATTTACTGCTTAATTTTAAATTTCGTTCATTTCAAATTTAGTACACTGATTTAGGTTTAATAAGAACCTTTATGTATTGTCAGAAAGTCTGATAAAATGATTTTGTGAAATTATACTAATTTTCTGTTTTTTCCCGTAATTATCTCCATTTACTGATTATTTTAGAAGATATTCAACCGTTTTTAGGAAAACGGAGTGACTATTTATATTTTTTTTAATGCAATTTGATCAAAATAGTATTTTAAAACTATAAAATGCTTATTAAAAAAAATTAAAATAGTCCGAGAACACTGGCAAACTATACTGACATGCTAAATAAAATTGAAATCGTTCGACGTGTTTATTTTTTGAAGCATTGCACAAACGCGCGCGCACGCGCACACACACACACACACACACACACACACACACAACATCAAAAGAAATTATTTTTAGTCAGTGAACCTAAAAACGAATATATCCCTAAATGTTCACAATCACAACTTTATTTTTTACGTTCAAAATGAACGTTAAAGTAAGAATTTACAAAAAAATAAAAAATAAATAGAGAAGTCCAGAACGAAAATTGGATAAACATTATGGTACGTTTGAATCATTCTGAATATTTGTGCTAGAAATTCCATTCGTTGTATTGAATATCGAGGTAGTTATTCTGGAATTACTGTACTTTCATTTTAAATGGATAGAAATGCAGGTATATATTGTAACATTCCAATATGATATGCGCCCAGCTAAAGAATGTTGTCTAGCAAAACCCTGAGGACTCGTCTGCAATGCCGCCTTACTCACTCTTTGCACATTTTCTGGGTGCGAAACTCTTCGTATGTAGACAAAATTCTTCTCCGTCATAAAGTTCATAAAGTCCCCAAATCAGTTTAAAATCGTTAGAATTTTGTTGATACTCTTCAATTTCTTCCTATTTTAAAATGACACTCAAGTTTAAGTAAAGTTTAAGGTTTTTTTAATAGAAAACTTTTACTACACATTTCCTTCATCCATGGTGACTGTTGGCTTTGAATTGCCTAACCATCAAACCACACAAACAATGCACTATCAATCGGTGTTTGTTTCTAAAGACAATTTTAAATCGTTAAATCAATTCTGTCCCAAATTTCAACAAATTTTAAATTTTGTTTGAGGAATTATTCAACAGTGAATTATAACAAATTTTAATCTTATTTGCAGTAGCAAAAAAACGTTGGTTGAATCTCAGATTTGTAAATTGAATATATCAAATCAACTAGTAAAAAAATATCTGGTGTAAAATCTGCATAATGTAAAATGTTAAAAAAAACAAGTCATAAACGATAAGCATCAACTCATAACACTGTAATTAGGGCACATTATTGCAGTGGTTATAAGAAATGTTTTTTCAATAACTGAAAGTTGTTGAAAGTGGTAAAAGTTCCAATAGAAAAAAACTTTCAGCCCTTATTCAGTTTGTCAAGCATCCTTAAAAATAATTGTGTATACTGAATATAGCCAAAGTTGTAAGAACATAATAGGTATACTTTAATTACTTATAAAGTCATGTTTAAGTTTTCTAATTCTTTTCATCAAGTTCTTATATAATTGAATACTTTCTGTTATAAATAGCAATACTTAAGTTGTAACATTCTTTTTGTAATAATTATTTACTTAATAAAATTTTTAAATGATAAATATTAACGTAAACACCAAATTTGAGTTCGACTTCCTATTTCTATGGATTCACAACATTTGAGTGGTTTTAAAATTGTGTTATTCATAAAAAGTGGTATTTTCCTAAACGTGCGTTTTTGTATATTTTCACTCTACTTAATTTTCGGTTTTCTTAACATCAATACTTAACAGTTTCACTAAGTGGGATGAAATTGTCTGTATTAACGGAAAGCGTAAGGCTTACGGTAGCAATTACTTTCTCGAACCTACGATATAATGGTGAGCAAGTTCACAGCCCCAGCGAACTGACCGGTACTTGGACACCTCATACTTTCTACGTACTCATATACACAGGGATGTATATTTGTTAAATCTTTCCCTACATGTTATTTGTTGTGTTTCCAACACAACACATTGCAGTTTATACAGAATATATTTTAGAAATTAATAAATGAAATAGCTCTATGTTTAAGCTACACATGCAACCAATTAAATTTCTTAATTTTTGCAATTAAGTAATCAAGTGTAAACATAACTAATCTTAATAAAACAAATACCTAAAAACTGTACTCAAGGTATGTCTGTCTCTAACAAATTTTAATAAAACACATACCTAAAAACTGAACTCACGGTCTGTCTGTCTGTCTCTAACAAATCTTAACACATACCTTAAAACTGAACTCAAGGTTTCAATCTACCATAAAACCCTTACGAAATACAAATGCACTAATTTAAAAAAATATGTTATAGTATTGTAAACACAGCTGTAAATATTGCAGGTTATAATATTAAAAGTTGGGAATAAAATTCAATAAATCAGTTTAATTTTCTCTTTCATTTTCCAGCTCCAATTAGAAATTGGACTAATCAAAACATAACACCACATAATGTCTTGCTTATTTTTAACAAAGATAGAACTTGAATTTGTTTTTAGGTTGTGATATGTACCGCTGCTATTTTACTTTCTACTTACTGCATTTATTTGCACAGTATTACCTGTGACAGTTTAATGAAACCATGAATCTCATTGAAGAAGATTAATTTAAGAGTTAAGCTTGACAAAGTGTCTGATAAAGAAATCAATGCCAAGCAGCAGCTAGCAATATATAACCAAGGAAAGTACGGTCAAGTGTTGGACACCGGAACAAGTACGTGTTGCACTTGTGTTTAATTTTTTTTTTAAGAGTAACGTATAAAAAAATAGAAAATAAATAAAATTTAACTCCAGAGAAAAAAACACCCCAAAACAACTAAACGAAAATATTAAAGAAAATTATTAATCATTCGAGAACATGGGAAAATTATATTGACATGCCAAATAAAATTGAAATTGTTCGACTTGTGGTTTATTATTCAAACACTGCGCGAGCACACATATACACAAACACAACATCTTTAAAAAAACAACTATTTTAATCAGTGGACCAAAATCCACCGATCCATATATTTTCAAAATCAGCAATGTGATGTTTAACCCTCACATCTATCAATGATCAAAAGGAATATTAAAGTAAAAAAATTATTAAAAAATTAATAAATTTGAAAATTTAAAATGAAGTATCTCCACACCAAAATTTTAGGAAGACTATCAAAAGATTATGCACCAAATGCACAAAAAGATCATTTTGTTGTTTAGTGACTAACCCATTTAATAATAGTACCCTGGAATTTCCCTTTAATGTACTGTAATTCCTTTAATTTAATTAATTAATTAAATTTCCTTTAATTACTAAATTAGAGGTTTAACATTTTTTTATTTCGTTTTTAATTGTACTACTAACTAAATGAAAAAAAAATTATAATTTTCATAGTGTTTGCAGAAAACCTACACATACATTAACACTCTACATTACATTACACTCTGGAGAAAAGGAGTCCAAGGTTCAGGTATACATCACTCTGACAGAGATGCTTAGGAAGAATGGTTTCAACAATTATATTATTAACAAAGCCATATCTCCGTTACAGAAACTACCACTTAGGAATGAAGAACTTGCCAAGGAAGAAAAGGAAAAATCTATGTTTTTCTACTTTACGTGAGCTGCGTCACTCTTCTTGATAGGCGATCCGCGGCGTTTGTAGCGTTTGATTTAGTGGTCGTTTTAAGAGTTACATAGGACAAACCAATAGGCGTATCTCAGTCAGACTGGAGGAACATAAGCAAGTACCTTCCCTCTCTACCAGCATTAGAGAGAACTAGCAACACCACAGATTTTGAGGCAGATAGCTATGTGGTAAATTACAGGACCAGGACTGTTAGAGAGGCCATTTAATAGAAGAACAGGATGAAATTAATAGCAAGGACGACACCCGTAACTTACCTGCTGTTTCAAGGACTGCTCCCACTTGTTTTGGTAACTTAGACTGACAATCGTGGTAAGGCTTTTGTCAATTTAATCAGCTGGGCTAATGTGCGTTAATGGCGGGTACATCTGCATCAGTCAAACAGGCCATTTCTATTTGCGTCATACGGATCTTATAAAATGAGCTGGCTCGTGAAAGTTCCCTTCAGTTCGACTTCAGAATTAGAGCGAGAATAATCATAAAGATGTCAGAGAAGATTTTGGCGAATAGTCGGAACAATGTTTTTTCTAGAAACTATTGCGTCAAACGGATGTGTGTGTGTGTGTGTGTGTGTTGTGTGTGTGTGTGTTTCAGTACGTATCCTTCACGGATGAAAAAATGTGAATTACATTCAAAACCAGTGCAGCCTTTCTTTCAACGCTATTGTTTCGACAAGTCGAACTTTTCGACTCAAAGTGAGAACCACCGTTTCCCAGATTTAACAGATGTTTTTAAACATTTTAATGTCTTTATTCAACTAAGGGTACAAATTAAATTATTCAAACTGTAAGTAGATGGGTACAAGTAAAACATTAATAAATATTTTTTTTAATATGATTTTGTAACTTTGGTAAAGCAATGTAAATATAATTACTTTTGAAAGCGCTTCAAGCATGACAAACTCAATTAACGTTGAAAGGTTTTCAGGGCGACTTTTAATTTTCGAAAACTCTTAGTCAGTGTAGTATTTCTTAATTTTTCTTTGCCCTCTGTCAATATATCCAGCAGTAACAAAGCTTTAATAATGTTTCTGCTTTTACAATGTTTGAAATCATTTCATATTATATATTAATCTTAACACCCTGTTTCTTTAATACAATTTAAGTTAGAAATTATAACGAAAAATTTTAATTTATTGTTTTTATATTTCAAAGTGATAATGATTGATTGATAAGACAAAAGGTATAGTAGTTATAACTTGAAAAATGTTGTTTGAAAGTTTATTCAAAGCACGTGTTTTAAAGATATTATACGTTGCTCATTTAAAAGGCTCTATTTAACAATTTTAATACAGTGGTTATTCCAAAAAGTAATTTTTGAGTTTTTGTAACTAATTACTAAAAGTGTTTGGTGAAGTACAAAAAAGTGAGATAAATAAACAGAGTATAATTTGCCTCCGTCAGGCTGTTTTAAATATTTTCTTTCAATAACATAAACACCTCAGGATATCCATTATTACAAAATAATAAAATATTTTCTAATTTATAAATGACTATATAGAAATGTATCTTGGAATTATAAGTATTAGTCCATAATTTGATTACTTTTATTATAGTTAATTTCATAGTTTTTTTAAGTATATAAAAATACACTTTTCAAAATCAAACACTCGTATTATACCCACACGATGTCTTGTAGAAGAACAGGATCCACGTTCATAGCTTGAGCTCTGGTCTAGGGTTTACCATAACGGCCGGTCAAAGACTTCATTTTTACAGTGGAATTCAATAAAGAATTGAAGAAAATATGTTAGTGCATGTATAGTCCCAACTGTTTAAAAATAGTGGTTATTTAAAATTTTAAAAAGTGAAAACCTTTTTTCAAATTCTTTTACTTAAAAATATCTTATTTCATAATATTAATCAGCAATGAAACCTGCATAACATAATATTTTCATTTTTTCCATTTCTATTGATTACGGAAATGAACATTTTTAGCCTTATTTTCATTACTTTCAATGAAATTTAAAATAATTTAATTTAATTTATGCAAATTGTAAATTATACTTTAAAAGCATATTGTGGAAAAAATAATTTCTATGATTTTTTTAAATACATTTATAGTTCGTCGTACTTTGTAAACGTATTTTACTTATTTCAAAAAATTTCGAATTCTTTGAGAAACTAATATTTCTTAATGTTTGCCAATTCACAATTCTGTTACTGAATGATACATTAATTAAAATAATTACTTGTTTGCAGGTGATTTAAAGTTGTGCGTCAGTCAACGATACTTTGTCAGTTGGTTGCCATGTTGACTGGAAATACCCATTAAAACAAGCACAACTTTGAAAGTTTGATTTTATGACTAAAGCTGCAGCGAGTTGCAGTTTAATATCCGTTTATCTGACGTCAGTATTTAGTTACGTGTAACTTTGTAATGGAAAAATTTAGTAAACGAAACACTGTCTGAAATTAAGGTTATTTAAAGCTGAGAATGTTTCACTTATATACGATAGTTTAGACAAAGCGTTATAACGAGTAAATATTTTTTCCAAACGAATATATTTTTGCAGGACGTTGGAGCTTGCTAAAATTAATTTTTTTAATGTTTTGGTTTTTCTGTCTGCAGGTGTGTGTAGATAGTATGCAGGCTTATTAATACAAAATCCCATCACAACTTCTGAAAACAATATTATATGTAGTTAGTCTATATTTCAAAATCATTCTGATATTTTTTTAATATAATGTCGTTTAATAAGTAAGCTTTAAAAACCTTTTGAAAATATTACGTTTTATACGTTAGTTGTAGGATATATTAAGACATACATTGTAAGTTGTATTAAAAAATATTGTAAAGAAGAAGATTTTCAGAAATCAAAAAGTTATCTTTTACTTTTTAAATGCGTAAAAAATGATAAGGGACTCATAATTAAGTAAAACAAAAAAGAATAAAATGAAATGTTTTGTTAGTTTGTTGAATTGGAATTACGTTTTCGAAAATACTGGAATTTTTGTATAATTTTTAGTTCTTAGAGAAGAATGTTTTTGTACGACCAAGAATAGGGCCTACTGTTTGGATTCTCAAATATTACATTTTGATGTACTTTTGAAAGCGTGTGTAACATTTTGTTTTTCTTCAGTTTCAACAAACGAAACACAATGATGCAAACGTGGTGATACGTAAGATTCGGAAACTCAGTTATTTATGTAACTTTCATGTTATTGTAATAATTCAATGCAATTGTCCTAGCTTCCGTATTTGAAAAAATATAACCTAAATTATGTTAAGAAAATACGTTTTAAGGTACACGTTTAGTATCATAACATATTTATGTTGAACATATACTGTGTCTTTCAAAGAGGAATATTATATAGTCTAACAATGCATGTACAATCACTTATGAAGTGTAAATATATTTCTGTGTGTTCGATGACAATGGCACAGCATTTTTGTCAAGGATTATTTTGATGTTGGTATTACGTTGATTTTACTTTATCATTTCAAAAATATTTGGAACATATGTGTAGACACCTATTTTTAAATGTACGCTTTTAAATGATTAAAAATATGAAATATTATACAAAAGCTTAAAAACAACATCGAAAACAACAATTAAAACGTAAAAAAGAACATAGATAAACAAGAAGTACCAAAAGAAGAGCATTTAGCAGAGGGAGTGTTTAATAAAACAATAAAACAATCGGTTGAACAATAAAACCATAAAAATATCAAAAATTCCCGGCACTTCCCAGATGTTCCTAATTTCTCAACAAGATTTTATTATTTAAACAACTCTTAAAGAGATTTAATTCTTTCGTTTAATCCTCGACCCATAACATCATTTAAATACTGAACACTGACTTAAGTTATGAATAGTCTTATAAATAAGCAGACAAATTGAGTAAAATATACAAGGTTGTTTTCCCAAATCAAATTATTATGTTTTTCAAGGTATCATATGGATTGGAATTCCTGTAAACTTAGTCAAAATAATCGATGAATTCGATATTGAGCAAAACCATATTTTAGATTTTATTATAGGCGATACCCGTAAATGTTTAGTTTTATGGTTCGAAAAAGTTTTTGCAATATTCTTATTGCATTTATGATTTTAGTTACATTTTATTACACTCTCTATTTACGTTTATTCATATATTCGTTTTATTCAGTTTGCATTAACAAATAAAATATAAAATGAAAATATAAACTATAAAACCAAAACAAATATATATGCAAGACATATTTACTTCGCTGATGTGATGCAAACGAATTTCCAAAAAGGAAGTTTTTTAAAACATTACATAAATGAAATTTTATTACGTGAATAATTTTGTATTGACAAAAAACACAAACATAATCCCCGGCTATAATTTGTACGACTCAAACTTACAGTTTTTTAGAATGGATTTTCACCATTTAATTCAAAGTTAAAATTTGCGTAAATTAACATTTAAAATACATTGAAAATACGAAATGGAACCTTATCACAGTTAATTAATAGAATATACAATTTAAACCACCAATCAAGACGTGTTCTGGAGATGAGAATCGGATCTCATTTAATTATATTAAGTCTTATCCTCATGGCCATTCCAATAGCTCTCATCTTTCATTGAATATTCACTGACAAAGTCAACTTTAATTATCTATCAACATTAAAATATTATTGTAATTTTCAATAGAAACAAAAGCTCATTTAATAATACAAAATAAAGCATGAATAAAAGAATATTTTCTTTTAAATTTAAAATGATAGAGTACATGAGGACATTTATATAACCTTACAAGTACTGAATTCTGTACTCCAGTATCTCCAAAAAGTACTCAGTATTAATTCTGGGAGATACTCGATTGTTATATGATACCGAAATATTACAATATAGTTTTCTTCTAATGACTAAAACACTATGAGTAATTAAAGGTCATTTTAGAATTAACAAAAAATACACGTGTGGAAGTCTGGGAGATACCGACAAAAGGAAGCTTTTGATAATAACTCTTTTGTTTTTGCTGAATATATAACTAGTTTTGAAAATGTATTTACAAATATTTTGTTTTGTTATTTATTTATTTTTAAAGCCCACATTGGAGCACACACAATTTAATTAAGTCTTTTGGTTTTTCTGCGTTCTTCCCAGTATTTTTTTAATCTTATTGATCTCTGAAGTCTGAGTTCTTCCGAATATACTACGTTTCGTGGACGTTTTTCCCTAAACTGTAATTGGGTTTCCTGTTTTTTGTTTTGTTTAATATAACAAGTTTCAGATTATGTTGTTAAAAACTAACAATATTCACAACAATTATTATAAACATGTTTATTAATTTCTAATGTATTATAAACGGTTACAAAGTGCACGTTTTCGTCAACTAAGGAAAAATACCGAAACCAAAGCAAGACATCGTTTTCACATAACACATGTGTACTAATATCGAAAACAAGGAAGAAATAGGAAGAGACAGAAATAGAGAGACGAAATTCTTTTGCTCGCTCGTTCCATATTTCCGTTACAATCTTCCGTTCATCAAGCATTTTTTCTATTCACTCCGCTCGCCTAACATTAAACTTAAAAATCAAAATTGAAATTAAACTTCAAAAATCTTAAGCGCGAAAAAAACAAATTATCTCTAACAGCTGATATTTTTTGCAACAGTGTTGATTCTTTGTTTTACTAATTTTAAGGTTATGTTTATTTTTATTGTTTTAAAATCTCATAGTAAAACGCATTTTGCCGCTTAATATTAACATATTGTAGAATAATATAACTTCAATTTTTTATATTTTGAAATATGAACATTAAATTTCCTAAGCGATTAGTTATTACTGTAAAACTATAACCGAGTAAGTATAACCGCGGTATCAAAGTTACAAGATAAAAACAAAACTAAACTCTTACATGTGATTACAGTTCTTTTAAAATTCGTTATGAAAATAAAATAAATCTTTCAATTTTACAATAGTCGCGAATACAATATGCGTGTTCCTGTGATTTTGTATTTTATATATTTGTTTAATATTAAGCCTAAAAAACGAAAATTTAAAAACGGTTTGCTTTTTCTTCTTTGATAAAATACTTTCTTATATGTTCCATGTTGAGGATAAAGGTTGCTGAAAGATGTAAGCCTCTTTAGATCTGAGTATTAGTTGATACCCATTATTTGCGTTTATACATACTTTTTCCAAACTGTGTGCACATAAGGGTTCGTATTAGTGATATATGGTATGTCGTAGGTTGGTTCAGCGGATATATTCCTCTGTTACGCGTCGGATTTGCTCGATACCTTCAGCTTGATTCTATACGCCATTACACATGATTTAACACAGGAAATCTTTGTGTATAGAAGCCGGAAGTAAGGAAAACGTGATTCGTAGGATTTTTATTGATATTACTTCATAATGAATGACTAGGAATTCTTAAGGGTAATTACTTTATAATAAAAAATTTGGGAATGCATAATAGTAAGCACTAATTAATTTGGTATTCCAATAGGTAATTATATCACAGTGAACGATTGGGAATTCTCAATTGCGATAACTTCATGAAGAACGGAAACTGATTCTTATTGTCTTACCTTACTTTTTATTGATACCATTTATCACAATAACTTTTTTTGCGGAGCAAAATTGTGATCATGAGCAGTTGTAAAGAAATTATTTTTTCCAAATAATAATGTATAGTAAAAAAATATAAATATTTACAGTTCAAAAGAATTTTATAATTACCATAGTCCGTTTGATAATAACGTACACTATGTACCAAATTTAAATGAAGTAGTTCATAAAATATCGTTATTTAATTTTTTTAATGAGGAAATGTAGTGACTATTTACTTTGATAATGTTATATATAAAAAAATTTTATATTAACTTGAAAAGCAGTAACAAGGCCTAAAATTGAATTGAAAGAACCTACTCACGTAAAACAGCACAATCTTAACATTTCATATACACCTTTATTTTTATTTATACAGTCATTGAAAAATACCGCAACAAAGCGTAAATAAACATGCATATGTCTATAAAATAATTCGAAAACAAGAACTCTTTGCTTATATTCTTAAAAGCCATAAAAAGTTTACTACGTGGTAATTTTTTGTGTGTGTAAATTTTGTCTATCATAACTTTGGAACGACTGCGAACAATTTACTATAAAGTCGTCATTGTTTTAATTTCACCAATATCACTGTAATCCATGAAAACCAAAAAGGTATAAAACTAAATAATTTATAAATACTGTAAATAAATAAATCTATTTGCAAAAGTCCAAATGTAAATGAACAGACTAACATCAACACCTCTCCTTTATTCAAATCTTTTGTTTAGTGGTTTTGCCAACCTCCTGGTCACTGCCCTTCGTACGTTGTCAGTTCTTCCTTCCTTTACTTTCTCCCTTCCAGTTTTAACATCAACTGTGTTAGTTTACAAGCACACTTTATAATTTTTAGCTTTACTATGACTGAAAATGTATCACAGCGAAACATATGTTACTAAATAAAAAATATTTTGTAGAACTATACAAGTGTTTTAATTTTCCTGGATATCTTGGAGTTTCATACAGTACCAACTGTGTGTTCAATAAATTGTTGTCCTATTGAACACAATATTTTCCTAAATTGTTGTCAATATTAGTTTGTTCTATTCATTCTGAATACCTAAAAATAACAAATGTTTAAATAATTATTCAATTAGGTGTTTTATAAACGTCAGCAATATTTATGAGATTGAGAATAGGTAAAAATAACTGTGATTAGCATAATTGTTAATATGAATAATTATCTATTTATTATGGAGACATTAATAGGGAAAATAATAATAATTAAATTAACAATTACACAACAAAATCTTGTTGATAAATTATTCATTCTAAGAAAGATTTCAATATGCGTAGTCCTATTTACATAAATAAATCTTTTTTCTCCAAAGGAAACTTTTAAGTAATCAAAATATCTTCCCAGGAAAGATACTAAATAATTCGAATATTGGTTAGGATAAAAAATATAACAAAATTTCCCTTTAAAAATAATCATTGAAAAAACCATTACGTAAGGTGCAATGATCTTGACCTCTAGAGGTTGTATTTAAGTTATTGAAGTATTAATTAACGTGAAAGCAGCTCCAACTTAAAATTAGCTAACATAGCTAAATAAAGCTAAAGAAAATTTTATTTTTCAGTTCTTCTATGGAAAATAAATATAATGTCGTTTTAAAACAATATAAGTATTGTTTGCTACGTACTAACATAAGCAATCGAAAATGGTATCATAGAATACTGCATTAATTTTTGTCAAATACAATCTCTATAAATCTCATAGTCTGAATCAATATGGCACTTGGCCAATACGTCATAATTTACTGGTCTTGACGTCATAATTTACTCCAAAAATGATATATAGTGTAGGACTAAGATTTTAGCAGAAATTTCATAGAGTAGTTCGTAGGGTTTATTAAGCTGTTTTTAATCCTTACCACAAGAATATTACCGCAGAAAGTATAAATTATTGTGTAACACTTTCGAATTTGTAAACTATACATTTTAAAACCATTTATTGCTTAAATAGTATTTAAAATAGACTATTGCATAAAAAGCATTAAATATCCTAGGTAAATGAAGAAATTATTTTTCAATGAAATTATCGGAGATAGCAATTTATACTAAATAGAAAAACATAGGCCTATTATGTAAATAGGATTTATGCAATAGTTCTAACAATACAAGTGTAAGCAGCGTCCAGTTGGCTATATTGTATTGGAGAAATCACAAATCCCTGAAGGATTAAACTAACCAACCCGGTCTTGATTCTGAGCACAAGAACAAAGATAAATCGATGTTTTCTTATGAATTGAAACAAGAGAAAAATCTGGAGATTGTTTTAATGAAAATACAGTGGACGAAATAAGAACAAAACACTCACAGAACTTCATGTCGGACATAAAGTATAAAACTATGACCATGAACTAAACTAAGAGACTTCTTAAATTTTGCGATTTTAAGTTTAAATTTTAAGATTTTTTAAATAGCTCTAAATATTTGTAGTAGTGTATAAATAAATAAAAATTTTGTAAACCGAAAAATTTTAAAACATGTGACAAGAACCGACATTTAAAAATATTTATGATTTATAAATCTTAATGAAATAATTAAAGCCAACTAACAAGTTATAATGAAAAATTATCGATTTTATATAAATGAATTTATTTTAAATATATTTAATATATAATATTAAATATTATTAATATTAATATTAAATATTTAATATTTAAATATTTATAAACAAATATTTTTTAAAAAAGGTCAATCTTAAATTGAATTAATTAAATTAATTTTAATTAAGATTAAAATTAATTAATATTTAAAGGGTAACGCATTTGAAGTCAAATGAAATGTTTTCTAAATGCAAACCAAAGAGCTGATACATTTTAATCACGGAACAGCTGTGTTCTGTTTTAGTTAATTTAAAAGTTGTTTTATTATTTTTGCAACTGATTGCCTCATAACCGAGGTTTCTTTGTGAGACGTGCTTAAGTGGTTGCTATAGTTTGATTTATTTATGAGCAATAAAAATAGAAAATGAGCTATAAAGGGAAAAATAGTAGAAAAACGTAAATTTATTTATCAATAAATCGTTTAGGCTACTTATAGTAAACAACACCTGCAAATGTAAGGTTTACGTCTTTTTAATCGTTGAAAATAAAAATAAACATTTCAAAACTCCAAGTTGATATAAAATTTTGAGTTAAGAAAAGACATTTCTGACATAATTTAGGTACAATTTGCGAGAATAGCATTACATTTATAACGGTTGAAATATTATTTTATACAAATATTCCTTTTTGATGTTTACAGATACAACTTTAAATTATTTCCTTAAATAGACAATAAGTTCATTTTTTTTTTATTTTAAGGCGAAAAGCACATTGAGGCTATTATCGCCTACCTAAATGTAAGTGTTAGTGTAAAGTGTTAAAGTCGTAAGTGTAGTATTGTAAGTATAAGTGTGTGTTAGACTCGGGTACCGCGAGGAACGCCTAAATCCTCTCAATAGGTGCAGCTAAACTGCACCTCGTGCGAGGATTTTTATTTTCAATTTTGTGAGCATACTTTTATTGGTGAACACAATATCGTAGTAGAATTCGTGTTAAGTTTTAATCCTTTTTAATAATCAGTTAATGATATCGTAGACTTTTGTAGTTATTTACTTTTAATATGTTCTTTTAAGATGCTTATCCCTTAAACCGTGTTGGATAAGTATTTAATTTTGAAAGGAAACACTGATGGCGAACATGAGCCGAATCCACAAACCTCTTTGCACAGTGCAGCACGTATAATATCAATTGGACACAACAATTTAATCCAACGCAGTGGAAACAATTATGTACACAGTTATTTTATTGACCAATGTAATACGTACAAACGCATAAGATAAACTGAGCTGTGTTCATTCTTTACTGAACGTTTCAATTAGTTAAAATACAAACACTGCCAACGTGAAAAAGTTTGCTTTAAATTAAGCGTTCAAATATTCAAAGTGAATCAAAAACATATTCCAGTAGATGTTTAGCAACAAAATTTGTAAAAGTTTGTTTTAAATTAAGCGTTCAAATATTCAAAGTGAATCAAAAACATATTCCAGTAGATGTTTAGCAACAAAATTTGTAAAAGTTTGTTTAAAATTAAGCGTTCAAATATTCAAAGTGAATCAAAACATATTCAGTAGATGTTTAGCAACAAAATTTGTAAAAGTTTGTTTAAAATTAAGCGTTCAAATATTCAAAGTGAATCAAAACATATTCCAGTAGATGTTTAGCAACAAAATTTGTAAAAGTTTGTTTTAAATTAAGCGTTCAAATATTCAAAGTGAATCAAAACATATTCCAGTAGATGTTTAGCAACAAAACGCGTTCAAATATTCAAAGTGAATCAAAAACATATTCCAGTAGATGTTTAGCAACAAAATTTGTAAAAGTTTGTTTTAAATTAAGCGTTCGAATCAAAACATATTCCAGTAGATGTTTAGCAACAAAATTTGTAAAAGTTTGTTTTAAATTAAGCGTTCAAATATTCAAAGTGAATCAAAAACATATTCCAGTAGATGTTTAGCAACAAAATTTGTAAAAGTTTGTTTAAAATTAAGCGTTCAAATATTCAAAGTGAATCAAAAATATATTCCAGTAGATGTTTAGCAACAAAATTTGTAAAAATTTGTTTTAAATTAAGCGTTCAAATATTCAAAGTGAATCAAAAACATATATTCCAGTAGATGTTTAGCAACAAAAATTGTAATCCGCTTAAAGAACAACACAATAATTGAAAACAATGTGTCTTTCTAATTAGGTACATTTCGTTATAAGAAATTATGTGTTTATTTTATTATTTTTAATATTTTAAATTTGGAATTAACTAATCCTATATTACACACACATAATTTTAAATAGATTTTTAAATTCAAAAGCAAACAGTACGCATATTCTATTAAAAGTAAAGGAACTGTAATGTCAAGGTATACATATTAATGTTTTACATACATTCAGTAGAATTTGCAAAACTGAGTCGCTTAGGAAAGAAGTTATTTTATTTATCTCCCGGAATTTATTAGTTTTGTAAAGGTTTTGAGATGTTTTATTTGTTTACGTTAAGGTGAAACGTAAGTTGTTTCACTTTGATTAATTAAATCGTGAAAGGAACTGTCGAGTATTAAATATTGTTATATAAAATCGTGCAGAATTTAACGTCAATGACAGCTGTGTTTTCGGTTTGCTTGGACTTTGAACAAACGGAAAACAACTTACCTGAAATAAATTAAGAGAGTTGAGCTACTACATAATCTTACATCTTGTTGACAATACCAATGTTCGCCTAAGATTACATTGGCTGTGGGGCATTTATTTGTTCACCAGCTGTATCATTAATTTGATTGTTGAGTGTCGTCTGCATCGATGTATTTATAATAATCGATGGTCATTTGCCGCACTTTATTTTCCGGCCTGCATGAAGAGAAAAGTTAATAATTATTGAACTCACCCCGCGCAATAGACAAATATTTTCTTTGTATACAAAATTTTAATGTGAATAATTCAGGTAATGCAAAATATAATGAAATTTACAAGAAAGTTTTATTATTATACTTTATTTATTATAATCCTGTTGGCCATTTATACATTACATTAACTATATTGCCCATTATTGCGGAAGTTCAAATGTGTTAAAGCATAATCCTAATCCAAAAAAGTGTGTTGATCAAAATAACCTAAGGAGGTGTTATTGAACCATAATAATTATGCGTCGTACATGCTATTCCCTATGATATTCGTCTATCATAAGTACTTTATGATAAACATCGTTTATGCTAGTTGATGGAGACGTTATTCAGTATGGCGATAAATTGGAATCCTTATGTACGAGACTAAAGAAGATTTACATACGTTTATCAGCCGACTTATTACTGATTAAAGTAGAAAATTTAAAATAAAGTAAGCACAATCAAAAACTGCGTGAAAATTAAAAACATATTACAGACAGATTGGACTGTTTATTGAGGTCGTTCACGCACAAATAACTTCATTTTGAATGGCTTCATACACAAACTAGGAGACGATTAGCCTATTGAAGAAATGAAGATTTGTGCATAAATGTTATGCAAACAAACGACAAAATGTGGATAAATCGTGCTTATCCTATTGGCCTAAGGAATTAAAAGAATAATGGCAAACATAACAGAGATATTAACTGAATAATAGCCGATACAAAAAGATTGAAGTGCTATGCCGTTCAACGAGGTAACTCTCAAGCAGTCAGGAAGAGGAGATGTCGTTTATTGGAACTCCGAAAGTAAATAGAACGAATAGCTGGACATTGTAGAGCAAATGCATTGTTTCCATTTACTTGGAAGGACGGTCAGCTGATAGCGGAAGGAAAAGATGGAGTCAAGAATCTGAAGATCTTTCGTATCGATTTCAGTGAACTCATCAAGAAAATATTTTGTGCTAGACAGAATAGTGTTAATAGAGATAGGATGGGATTGTAGGAACAAGAAAACCATGCTGAGACAGTTTTCGAAATGAGGAAGTGAGCACAGTTCATGGCGATAGTTGAGAGTTTCGAGAAATGTTGGTGAATATATAAATAGATTATTTTTGTAACGTTCCTCGACTTAAATCCAAAACAAAAGATAACCTTCTGGGTATTGATATAAACGTCGATACAATTGTATACAATTCTTTTAGAAAACATTTGTTGGCAACCAAGAAGTAGGCATTTTTTAAAGTTATTTTTGTATTTTCAGTTAAAATGTTGAAATGAAAATATGTAGCCAAATCAGTTGCTTTCGTAAAAGTTCTCTGTTAGAAATTTAAAAATAATCTTTTTTTTAAATGTTATTTAATGTTATAAATTTGATTGAAATTGAAATAATTTGAGATAATTACAATTAGGTATTTCTATTATATTTGAACCGTAAAACTGGGAAAAGATTTTGTAGTGCTGTGTAATGTTATGACCGAGAACTCCAACAAACACTTTTTGGTGATAATAAATAACGAATTATATAGGCCTAAAGACAGGTCATTAAAGAATTAGTAGCCGAAGATTGTGTTCGTATAAGATATTGAGAAGATATAAAGAAAAAATTATTAATTTATGTGGGAAAATGTAATTTATTTTTGAGAAGACTTCGGATTAATTATTTTAAATGTTTGGACATACGGTGATAAAAATGGAGAATTTATCTTTGCAAATATTAGAGTACATTTGGTAATTGATTATGCACCAGTTTCAACAATATGTATATTATTAATTAAATATTTGAAAGTGGATAAGCACCTAAGAAGCGATTATTTGCATTAAAAATGGCGAAGTATATTTCGGAAGAATAAAAATTACTGTTGTATCGACGAAGAATAACCATATTTTATAAATCGGACTTCAAGTGAGATGCATATTGGGGTAACTTTGTCTTCGAATGACAATGAAGGTTTGGGAGTTTATTTTGAACGTTGGTCGTTGTTACTTGATTTTGATTTGTAGATGGTCCTTTTTCTGAAATAGCACAGCGTATCGGTCTAGCCAATACGATGAACACTACCCAGCAGACAACTCAGTGCTTGCTTTGGTTCATGTTATAAATATTTTACAAAATTATGGTTGTCAGATCTCAAGGTCGTTTATCGTAAATTCAATTTAGAGAGATTCAGTAAGTGAATCCAAACAAAGATCAGAGGCAACAAATGTGTTGAAAATGTGAATATTTAATTGTTTTTTGTATATCGATTCGATGTCTGTCGTGCCACTAATGGTGTATATATAGAAAATTTGTAAAATCCAAACTTTCCTTTTAATTTAAGACGAAAATTGCCTTAATATATTCATCCTACATGAAGTGATGTTTTCACCAAAAATATTATTTTTCAGTCATGTTATTTTATCAATAATATGACAATAATAATAGCATGCTAATTGATATAATATCATTTTGATGTTAAATTCAATTTTAAATTCTACATTTTTGTTTAATAAATTTTATTTACTTTTTTCAAGTTAAATTATCTAAACTCTTGTCTGAAATTTATAACTTATAAATTATTTAACAAAGTTATCACAACTTATACGTATAAGACATCTTTTTTTTTGTATCACATTTTTGTGTTATAATCTACAAATCACGGCAGTTACTGAACTGGAATCCGTTTTTTAAATTTTTCTCTTGAATAATCACACGGAACTACTAAATTTGGGTTCCTAAATCTTCGTCTTAAACGATCAACAATTCGGGGAAAAGTTTTCTCTCTCCATAACTCGCTAACGAAACGGTTTTGTAAATATGTTTATATAAAGCTTTTTATCTAATTAGCGAATTTCCATTCGAAAATGGACTAATATAGCTGACATCACAGTAAGACCCAGACCCGTGACCGATTTTACCGTAGTAATCAAGTCCCCCAGCTTCCAATACACTTTTAGGAGTATGTTACTTTGTATCTGTCAGTTGTCAGTTTTTGTTTGTTCTTCGCAATGTATTAGTGATTATAACAAATAACTTTATTCCAGTATTAATAGGGAATAGGGGAATACAGTAAGTGGGGATTGAAGTGAATCTGGGGAAAACGGAGTGCATGTGCATTGGAGGACGGCAGCACGACATAATTTTGGAAGATGGACGGAGGATACAGCATTCTCAGAATTATAAGTACTAAGGACTTAAAATGTCACAAGATGGTACATTAGATGAAGGAATTAAAGAACGAATAGTATTTGGAAGGAGAGCTGTATCTATGCTGAACGGGGTGTTGTGGGATCAAAACATTTCAAAAGAGAATAAAACAAGAATTTATGACACAATTGTAAAAAGCAATATAACATATGGTAGTGAGGTATGGCCAATTAAGAACCGAACAGAAAGAATGCTGTTGGCTACTGAGATGGACTTTTAGAGAAGAGCTGCAGGAAGATCAAGAAAAGAGAGAGAGTGAGAAATAAAAGTATACGGAGGTTAATGGGCGTAAGACATACAATTGTAGAAGATATAAGAACAAAACAACTGGTTTGGTACGGGCATGTACAAAGAATGCCGGATGAAAGAATTCCCAAAAAAATCATGCAATGGCGAAAAACCTGGAAGAAGAAAACGAGGAAGGCCGAGACTGAGCTGGAGAGGGGAGTCGAAAAGGAAATAAAAAAAAGGGATCTACCAGAAAACCTGTGGTGGGACCGCGATCGGTGGAGATTGGAGATCGGAAGACGGCGTAGAACGTTGTAGACTGAATTATAGAAGAAAGATGGTTCAGAAAAAAAGGGGTTTAAGAAAAAGTTATATTTTTGTAATGAACAGTGTTACTGATTATTCCAATGTGTCACATTAATCTGAAATTGTTCTTCTATAACACTGACAGGCAATACAAAACCCCTTAATTTGTAGAACTTTTTATAATCAAACCTATAACTGAAATTTCATAATAATCGGTCAATTCGTTTTGTTTTCACCGTCCATTTTGTGTTGATGTCCATACATGTGCGCTAACAGATAGACTTGACTGGCAAATATTTCTTTTCACTCGGAGGATTTTAAACAGAATATTTATTTGTTTTAAACTCAAAGTACATTTTAACTCTGAATGTATTGTCTGAATTTATAAATCTTATACTGAGGGATTGAAATTATATTTCCAGAAAGAATATTAAGTTTGTATGTATGATGCTTGATTTAAAGATATTAATATTCATTGTTATAAATCCAACAAAAATACTGCAATTTGACATTCGATAAATATTACTTTAAATAGGCCTATACGGGCATTTGGATAAAAGAAGCATGCTTCAAAGAACTGATGGATCGCTATCGATGAAAAAAAAAAGAAATCCCCATTTTACTGATTTCAATGTAAAATCTTCATTATGACAAAAAAATCCAAACTACTGACAAAATCCTTTTGAAAGATATACAAATTTTGTAACACTAATTGATTAATCACGGTTGAATTATTATCAATAATAACTAAAAAAAAAACACTTTTTGAAATCTCGAAGTCGTTCATCAGTACAGTGTGTTTTAATATTTTTTCCAAGGTTAAGCCAGTAACTAATTAATCAACTAAGCAATTGATACAATAAATTATATAATTGTTCATTATTATTAATAGTGTATTTTCTTGGCTGGGCGTTGCTTGTCAGACTTCCCATCTGTGCTTGGACTGCTGTTAGTTGGTTTATAAGCCGGCAGAGAGCGCGCATGTCACTTGTTTACAACTTGGTGCTTGGTCTCACTGTGCGGTACGCTGTGTAATGTGTTGTGTTTAATTTTGCTAACAAGCCTTGTTCCAGTGAACACTCAGCTCAGATAACACTTGTCAACGTTAGCATACAATTGTAGAAGATATAAGAACAAAACAACTGGTTTGGTACGGGCATGTACAAAGAATGCCGGATGAGCGAATTCCCAAAAAAATCATGCAATGGCGAACACCTGGAAGAAGAAAGCGAGGAAGACCGAGACTGAGCTGGAGAGAGGGAGTCGAAAAAGAAATTAAAAAAAGGGATCTACCAGAAGACCTGTGGTGGGACCGCGATCGGTGGAGGTTTGAGATTGGAAGACGGCGTAGAACGTTGTAGACCGAATTATAGATAGATAGAACAAATAACTTTAAAACAATTTGCAAGTATGAAATATAACACTTGTATAAACCTAAAAATTGGAAAGTAAAGCTTCAAAAGACAAGCATTTAACTACATCTCCAACAGTAAAACGAGTAAAAGACACTGATAATGGGTTAAAAAAGGAGCAACAAGCACAATTGACAACAAATTTAACTAACCTGTAAGAAATAAGAACTTGACAAACAATAAACAATCTTATAAAAGTAGCGATCAGTGCTTCAAGGAATTTCGGAAAATACACTTAAAGAATTAGGCCTATAACCCAACCGGTCTCATAGTCAGCTTTTTTCATAAACAAACAATGTCTGTAAAGTAATTGAACATTGAATGTGAAGCACTCATCGATTTAAACTACTAGGTTAGTAATGTAAATCGATGGAATATCTAATCACATTAAGAGCTTTGTAATTTTCACATATGAATCAAAGTGAAAAAAAACAATTAGTGTACAAAATGAAGGGTTAAAGAAACTGTATTTCATTTTCTTAATTGTAAAAACTGCTACGTATAGATAGGATATTTTTTTTATTTTGGTGTTTAACGTCCGACTATTGTGCACACTTGGGCTAATGCTGACCTATAGATAGGATATGGTGTATACCGGTGTAAAAGGTTCTTCTTACCCCCAGGCAAAGTGAACCCCCAGTAAAAAAGCCTAGGCGAATTGTACCCCCTCCAGAAAGTTATACAAGGTATAATGCAAAGGTAGTATATAACTTTCAAATTAGCTGTATACATTTTTCATATGTTTGTAATAAAACACTGAAGTAAAACTAGTCCATCACGTTTTCCAATCAATTTCGGTTATTTATGAATAATTCATTGGTTATTATTCTTGAATAACAAAAGACGATATGCAATTGAAATAATTAAACAATTTTTTATTTTTAACAACTATACAAAAGAACTGAAAAAAGTAAATTTATTTTTATCAGTAATACTTTTAAAGTAAATTATTTTCTCAAAAAGCAATTAATCATTGTTATATGTATTTTACAATAAAACTACTGAAAGTAAAAAGTATTTTGGGGAAAATCGTAATAAAATTATTATATTAAAAATTTTATTAAAAACATTTAATTTTGGAAAAATATGTAATTTGTATTCTTAAAATCTACTCAAAATAATTTAACCACTTCAAACATTTTCTTTAAAATATTTTTTTACTTAAAAACAATTTATATTATATTATTTAATTTGGAATTAAAGTAGTTTACATATGATGAACGACCTATCTTTGTAACTAATACTGCTATTATTTATAGTAGAACAAAATATGTTATTAAAAATGTAAATTCGAAAAAATGTTATGTAGAAATCAGATGATTTTTAAGAATTTATAGTTAGCAGTTGTACATATTATTTTTAGCTGATAATTTAAAATAGCATTGGCAGATAGCTGTTACAAAATACAAATAGCGCTTTCTCCTGATAGATGTCTGTCTACGTTATACTACGGAAGAGAGACATTGAGATAGGTGTCTTGACAGTGTTGCTTGATGTGACAGCGTTCAATGTCAAACTTGACGAGTACCAAACAGCGTTAATTCTTAATGTATACGTTCATTTTATATTATTAATAAATAAATAAATTCTACCCTAACGAACGATTGCCTTTATTAATAATTCAAATAATGTAAAAAGACCAGTTGTTCTATGAAATACAGATTTAGTTATCACTAACTGAAAATATCTCAATGAAAAAAATGTGTATTTATTATTAAAGAAGAATAATTAGATACATACACAATAAAATTTCTGTTGCAAGTTTTAAATTAACTACAGCCAACAGTAGAAATCACGTTGCATGCATGAAAGCACGTTGAAATACTTTGAAAAGTACTTAACAAAATTAATTAATTTAACTTTAATTCGTTAAGTGTTAAACAGCAATGCATGCTTGGATATATCTTCATTTTAAACATAATACAAATAATTTTCATATATCTATACAGTTTAAATAACATTTTGTTTATTAAAAAAATATTTTGTTTGAAAACAGAATTAGCATTCTTAAAGTTTTCATATTTTTTGTGAATATATTGATTTTTCAAAATGAAAGAGCTATCGAATATATTGTTTTTTAATATAACTTGTGTGTTCATAAATTTGAAAATTATATTAATATTTTTTATCATAAAATAATTTAAGAAATTTAATTTGTGTATATTTTGACAAGTATAGAAAATATGTCAAGTAAAATAGTAAATATATACAACACAAATTACATTGGTGTAAATATATATAACACCAATTCATTTTTAATAGAAATCTGTTATTTTATAAAGCAACTAAAAAAAAGTAGGCTAGTTTATTTAAAATTAAAAAAGAAAACGTTCTTGACGCTTGTGTTTTTTTATAAAATTTATTGTTTTCGCGTTATTTGGATTGAAAATTTTCAAATGGACTCAATTTTGAAAAATATTATTAGATAAGGTTGTTTATTTTTTTTAACAACAGGTGTTTTCCTTAATAAGCATCATACCGAATTTCAAAGAAATTGGTCAAACCATTCTGGAGGTAAAAATTTCTATAAATTTTTAAATAAACCAGAATTTCTCCTTCTTTTTATTTTAATTGGAATAATTTGTTCGAAAAAAACAACACTAGATTTTTATTTCTGGTTCAATAACAGAATTTTATTCTTTTTTTATACTATAATCATAATGTATTGTAATTTACTAAATAATATTATTTTATTGTATTAATTGTTATTTTAATTACGATTTTTTTTAAAACACGATAAATTAACATAGCTAGTTATTAACGACAAAACCTAAAACTTACTATAGCATATCAGCTGTTTCAAATCAGCTGATAGTTACGAATTAACATAAAACAACTTATCTTTTAATATCACTACCAAAATTAAATTAACGATTCATTTCGTATATTTACATCGGTCGAACTTCTTCGTAGTTTCTGTAGTGTAGTGATTATGACGTGCACCACACCTGTGCAAAAGTCCACGGTTTGATCCCGGGGAAAATTTTAATTATAATTAATTACATATGAGTCTTGTGATGCGCAAAATATAGGCCTACTATTATATATTAATATACTCGTACATGTTCATCGCATCACGCGACGTGCAAAATCCAACAGCACAACCAGCCCTAAAACATGATGTTAAATTATTTAGTGAAATAAAACAAAATGGCAGATAACAGGAAAACAAAGACTTTCCGGATCTACATTGTTCGGTACTTTTTTCGTTTTAATATACGAAAACAATTGCAGATGTTTGGCATCTTACTTTAGAAACACGCTATATGTTCATTACTTTCTTAATACAGTTTACTCGCTTAGACTCTCTTACAGAAATACAAATCCGATATTATTTAAGTGATAAAATAAATAATGTAAAATACGGTAATTTCATAAAGCTATCACAATTTATCTCGCCAACAAATTAAGCCAACGGCTTTGATACGTTAATAACGGCGGACAGACCGCAGTTAAACGGCCTACGAACTTTGCTGTTGTAAATTTGCAACAATTGTGGTGATTGTGTGACACATAAGGCTTATAACATCCGATGGTAATCCGTCCGGACGTAAAACTTTTTAAGGACAACAGATGATGAGACAGAACCACGTAACACCAGCGTAACGCTGCTACACTACGTCCTGCCACAAGCTGTTCCTGAAACATTATTGTGCACAACTTTACTTGTACCTTCGCATATTCAAAGTGAACTGAAACATAGTTACTATTATAATGCAGGGTAATTATCACTTGTTGGATGATTTGAAGTATGTTTTGTTATTGTGCAAGCTGTTAGAATCTATATAAAAGATTTGAGGTTTTTTAACTAAAAAAATACATTTATACCAGGTATTCCAACCATCCATCTTGATATAAATAACAACTTATATAATGACAATGTTACGAGAACTACAAATCACTGACACTATGCTCATAGACAAAACAGCCAAAACAATAACCAAGGACAAGAAGCAACGGTTCCAAGCAAAGTCAAATCCAAGCGAACGATCCAAATCTCTGATGAAGAAAGAAAAGCAAGATCACAACGGATGAAGCTATACTGGGCTACGAAGAAGGCACAGAACATTAAAAAGTGATTGATTTAGTGTACCCCAAAGTTGGGTGAAACAAATAAAGAGAGTCAATGTTACGTTTTACGAACTCAACGGTCAGTTTAAAGTATTTTTTTAAGTACTATAAGCGTTTTCTTTCTTTTTTACAAAGAAGAGTACAAGAGTGATAGAAAAAATCCAACATGTGATTGATATAGACACAAACGTTTTCAGGTGTCTTGAGATTTAAAAAAAAATCTTTTACTTAGATTCCTCCCCGTCGCATTTGTACGTTCGGGTGTATAGTTTTTTTATCCATTTTGATAAATTCTTTGCTCCAATGAAGTCCTCAGTGAACTGTTAAAACTTATTAAGGGCACCAGTGTTCTGAACTAGAATAAAAGAGTTTTACTTGCACAACAGGTCCATTTATCGCAATGCTGGCGGTTGTATTATCTCTTCCTCTAGCTAATCGAATCTCAATAAATACGTATAATTCGTTTAACTGGAAAATTCCGAGTTTTTAAATTAGAGAAAAACAGGGAAATTGCCAAATTATTTGAAATTGCTTTATTATATTTTGTTTAAACTACAACTGAAGCTAATATACTAATTTTTTAATTTTAAGAAAAATGTATGGTTCGGAAGCAAATCAAAAATAAACAGTTTGCATTAATTGTATTCTTATTATAATATCATATATATTCATATATGAATATTTTATTTATTTACATATATTTATATGCGTGCGTATGTGTGTGTGTGTGTGTGTGTGTGTGTGTGTGTGTGTGTGTGTGTGTGTGTGTGTGTGTGTGTTGGTGTGTTGGATCTTATGCTTTCGATGAATGGAAAATTTAAATTACATTAACACCTGTGTGCGACTGTTTCTGTGTTTTTGACTGAAATCGTGCCCGGCATGTTCAAGGTGCTCTCATTCCAAGTCCGAAGTCGAAATGAAGAAAATAAAACACTTTGTTGATACTTTTATAACTTTCGAATGTCGTAAATTGTATTTGACTGACTTCATGTTGACGTTAAACAACCCGCCATTAAACGCACTTTAACCAGGCTTATTAGGTTTAGTCAAATTGACTGCACTTAGGCCGGACACAATTGTTTTGGACAGTCTCCATGCATCAATTAAATTGTGGGTGCATCCCTTCTGACAGGCTCACCTTGTTTTCTGCTTCTCTGTAAATCAATAATAATTAAATTTGAGGTAATTTAAATGGAACTGTTCTTACAAAATTGGCAAATTTCCATTTTTTTTTTTTTTTTATTGTTCTCTAAAGAGATTTTTTGTGAGCAGAATGTGAGTTGAATTTGAGAAAATTGTTTGACATTAATTTTTCATTTACTTACTAAGCAAGTCGATTTTCCAGTTAAATAAAGATCCAAAATCGGTTATCTTAACTTACTCATTTTGACCGTGTGATTCATTTATATACTGAATTTAATATTGAATATTAGAAAGAAAATATTTCAGGATAAGAAGATGATGATAAATAATGTTTTGGTTGTTTACTATAAGAGTTGTGTCTAATCACGACCTTTATTTCCTCTGAACTAAAGCGGGAAATAAAGGATAACAATCTATCCTTTTATAAACTGTGATGCAATTGCTAATAAGAATCAAATATCCTTCAGCATTTCGATACAAATGCTAACACGCCATTATTAACACGACGTAATGAAAATTATTTCCGCGCAAATAGTACAAATCTGTTTAATTTCCTGTTCAACGCAGTTAACTGCCTAAGCAGACTAACGTGATCATAAAGGCAGTGTCTTGACATACATTTCCGCTGCCACTCACTGATAACGTGTTGCAAAACTTAAACGCATGTTTTTTTAAATTTTTGTTTTAAAATTATTACTTTAATTTTGCCAACTAATTAGCGTAATTTGTTCCACTTAACTTGGAAATTGAAATGACGACAGCTCTGTTCAAACAGATATTAATTCAAATGTTAAAACTTTATCATAATAAATTGAGTGCAATAATATATTAGGAATACCGTTTTAGTATCACTGATTATTGAGTGTACATTTAATTAACAAATTGCTTAACTTTATTTATGTTTGATTTTGTTTGCAGTTAATTAAATGACGTACGTGGCTTTCTCTATTAAAAGCTGGATCATTAATTAATAAGTTTAACAAATCTTTAAATTTAATACATATTGATAATCGGTACTGCTTTCAAAAATGTTTTGGGATTTTTTCATTTTGCTGATTACATTTAACTAAGACATCGAACATTATTTGAATTAAAGACTGTTTATTGTTAATAAAAATTTTGTATTAAAATTTATTTCATTACTTCATATTCGCAACCAAGAGTCTAAATACTACAAAGTCGATTCTAATAATGAAATTTAGATCATGTCTTAAAAAAATGTCTGATAAATGTAACTCTATGATTATATAAGTAAAACAGAATACAAGTTTATATTGTTTCTCCTTCTGGTTCTTCATATCTTATAGAGGATGCCTAATTAATTAGAAAGAGGACATTCCTATTTTATTTATTACAAAAATATATTTTAAAAAAATATTATATTTCCCATAATTTTTTAAATTTAATTTATTTTTAATTTCAGAACTTATCTGTGTTTTGATAAATCTCTGATAAATATGTTCGTAAGTGTTGATATGCTAATCGAACAATCTACGTTATATACTACTTAAGTACCGGAATATATTAAAAGCAGATTGTTCATTATAACGTATTTGTGCATTATACTAAGATATAAAATTCTTAACGAGAGACTTTAGCTTTTGAATTGGAACGTTTTTTTTAATAAAGGCTGATCTTTTGCCTCATTTGTTGTTGCTGTCATGAGTTTTATTAAAAATCTCACTAAAATGTTTAGTAATTACTGTAATTATATTTATATTAAAAAGGGAATCGCTTCGTTTACTTGCATTTATACTACAGCTAATTAATTTCAAAGTAGTTATTTCAAATTGTACAACATATTCACAGACACAACTCTGTCTGCTTTGTGAACCAACTCTCCGCTCGATTCACTAAATTTTCAGTGACTCTTATCAATCGTGAAAAGCTTAATTCCAATAAACGTAACTTTAATTATTGGCGTAACTTAAAGATGAACTAAGTACAGCAATATTTATTGTTTAAAAACTATTTTTAAATATAAGTATGTAATCCATAGAAAGTTAAAAGCTGTTATTAACCTAATCCTTTTTTCTGGTCAAATCCAGTAAATATAATAGTCACTAAACTGCTCACAAACAATCACAATAATTACATTAATTCTGTTTTGATTTTAAGTAAATTTGTCTTTGTATCTTGTTTCAGAATTAGTCTTTAGCAAAATACACTCCTGTATTAATATACAATGCTAAGCAACAAACATTTAGGAATTTTGCTAATCTACGCAATAGAGAATTTTCGTTATTGTGTCAATACAACGCGGAGATTGATTCTGTTATTTCATTAGCACGTATAACGTTAAGCACGGAAAGGTAGACGCTTTGTGGCACTAATAACATGGTAAAGGTTACTGGAGCGCAAACTTTAGTTGGCTGTCATTTAGTACCACGCACTCTGACTTGCAAATCAGTTTCTAAAAACTAATCAAGTTGATTCCTCAAAATGAACTCAACAATTTTCGCTTTTATTTCAATCAAATATTTATATTATTCGTACCTTTTTCGGTAACTCGCTATAGTTACTTATTCTTGGAAGCTCGAATCTGGTTTTACATATTCCACGGAGATTTTATTTCATAAAATTAGCGAAGTAAGATGTCTACAACTATTCATATTTTCTCGAAGTAAAATTTAATTTCGGAAATTTTTAAATCAAAACATCGTGCAAGTAGATTAAGTATTTTGTTTTGCGCTCTCCAGTAGTTGTATTTTTTACTGATCGTGCCCCACAACCATGAGCATGTTATGATAATCCCCGAGGACCTGGGTTCGATTCCCGGCCAGGGCTTAGCATTTTCATACGCTATAAATCATTCTATAGTCTGCATTAGCCCAAGTGTGCACAATAGTCGGACGTTAAAAAAAAAAAAAAAAAAATATATTATGATAATCGATGTAAGACTACATAAATAGGTTATTCATATTTGGTTTCGATAAACCGCCAAACCTATATTTGGAATGATCTAAAACAAGAATTTTAAAGGTTTTATCAAGAATATGAATAATGTTTGATTGAAACCGGTATTCCGCTTGCTAACTGCAGACGGTAATTGTACACCCAGCGAGGCCCGATTACTTTTGGTTAAAGAAGTTCAATGTCATCAGTAACAGAGAGCAGGAACAGTTCACTTCCGTTTGGTATCTTTGATAAATAATTAATTTATTGTTTCTTGTGGAAAAAATTGTAATTAACTGAATATTATTATTATTATTTTTTAAATTTTATTTTACGCTACAACTAAGTAATAAAACTTATCTAGCAGCTTAAATCTAATAACAGTTAACTATTAGGCGGAATTTAATCCACCAGATATCCACTGCGGGAAACAAAGTATCATCACTGCACTAAATCTACAGGCTTGGTTTTCTTAAGTTTCCTTATTACCCTGTTGGTACTTGAGATCTGGAGCACTGCTGGATTTTCATGATTCATAATCTTCTTTAAATGCTTAATTGCTGTAATTTTAATTTCCTCATTTACTGTGTTCATCTTTAAATCTCTGTGGATGTCATCATTCCTAATATACCAAGGGGCGTTAACAATAACTGAATATTATAAATATATTTTCGTAACTGTTAACAATTAGGCGCTTACAAAAAAATAAAGATAACAAACTGTACTTAAAACTGAACAAATAAAAATTACAAGATAAATATAATGTGTACGTATAATAGTGCCTGGAAGTTGCGTAAGGATATGTTTTGTGTTTGTGGAAAAAATTATAGAGCAGTAACAGAATTAAAGTTTGCTCCGGATAGTGGGCATTTGAGCAAATTTTCAGAAATTATATGATCCAGTTTTTATTTGCTGTTTGTTTCTCGTTGTTAACGCAGACCAAAATATTTGCGCCTATAGTTACGTTATCTACTTGTAACATTTCCACACAATATTAATTAATTATTAAGAGATATAATACTTGTTTCGTGCTTCAACATTTTGGCAAGTTGCTGGAACAAGTTACTGATTCTACCGAGTAATTTCATACACATCAGAAAATCGGAAAAACTGATTTCATGAACATTTAATTTGCGTTAAAATCTCGAAACGGTCTAACCTACACAAAGATTAATGTAGTCCAGAAAATTTAATCAGTGCAGAGTTGTATCTGTGGATAGTATTTCTCGCGCCCATCTAATCATGTCAAACTGAAACTTGAATATCTTTGGTTATATATAGTGCAAACACAATGTTGCCTATATCAATGTTGATGTGGGTATCAATTACATACATTTTTCAATTCAATATTTTAAGGTCCTCACAATATAAAGCTCATAAATAATACCTAAACACTTTCATATTTATTGGTAACAAAGTTCTTGTAGCTATCGAGAAACTAAAACGCTAAATTTACTATACTTTCATCAGATTTTTACCATATAATTAATCAATTTATTTCAAATCAAATCTATTTTTATTTATTTCGTAAAATCTTTAATAAAATAAATTTACAGTTTGAGATTAAATAGGAAAAAATCTTTGATCAGGTTTTATTTTTGTTTTTATTGAAGTACTTTCCCGAAATATATTTATTGTTATTTAGTAACTGAGAAAAATTAGTTTCAGTTTCGTCGAAAGTCCCAAAACTATTTTTGAAACGTTCGTGCTTTGTTTAGGTACTAAAGGGACATTTTATACATTTAAACGATTTTGGTTGCAAAACGTTTGTACAACAAACGAAAATATTCAAAAAATAAAAATAACGCTTAACGTAAAATGTATGGATAAAATATTTCTAGTCACACAATGCATCTGTGGTAACCTTATTAAAAAAAAAGACTGATATACTCTTCAATTATTAATTTTTATAAACGTCTTGTAAACGGAGAATGTAAAAATATCTTTTTATTAATAAAAAAAATCTGATGTATTACTTTTTCACGTCTGGTATTAAAACAAATGGTTATTTAAAATATAAGTTAATAAAATCTTTAAACATTTACCATAGCACATTATACCAGTTTACACCAAGCCTATATCGATTTATATTATAATTTTATTTGGCTCATATTCGTATAATGAGAAGCATTATTCTTTACAGACAATTTTTCCGCTATAAAAAAATTGCATATAATTCTAGTGTCGTTGATTTTCATACAAAACCAGTGTGTTATAAATTATAATATTAAAAATTATAAACTATATAAAATAAATGAAGCATATACGGAGACAAATTTATAATTTCTTTTATAAATGTTCTTATTTGTTTTTATATATTGTTAGCCTATATTTTTCATGGTTATTTTTACACTATATTTTAATTTCAATTCCATTTTATATTAATATACTCATACATGATATTATGTCCTTGTTTGCCCAAATATATTATCACAAAGTCTAAGTCTCCTTGTATTCAAGTGGGTTTACACATTTTAAAAACCTATCTCACTAATCCCTTGTTGATTACTTTAGTTCTTGAAATTTTTACAGACACATTCAAGATATTATTCTACATACAAAATTTTATTTAATTCTGAAAATTTGTTTCACTTTATCTTCCTATATTTATTTTCCTTCTCCACATCCATCAAAAATCAAATATTTTTCTAACAAAAATAGGAATATGCCCTTCGAATGAAATCCGACTATAAGATAGACAGATTTCATTTTTTAATGTTAAATTGCAAACTCCTGTATCAAACCATGTATACAACGTTCTACTTACGGATTAAAAAAATGTACCTAAAGATTTAGAAGTTTAAAGCTGTGGAGTATAGGGGTGTTTTAATTCAAATAACAACAATACAACTCCCAGTGCAGTAGTAGACCTACATAATCTACTATCTGAAACTAGTTACTATCAAATATTTTCCCAAGTGAATTTATGGTGCTGTTTTATATGTAAAAGTTAGCATAAAACCACTATGAATGCTGAAATAAAGGATCAACAACAAAAATAAATTGAGCAATCCAATATAATGTTCCAAAATATTGGCGAGAGAAAAGATGATCCTTGGATCGGTATGAATCTCACGCTTGTATAACGGCTTGCATTCTCTACTTTGAAGGCGTTAACTGCTCTGCTCTTTGGAAACAAAGTATGCACTGTGCGAAGGTATAGTCATCATTACAAGCTGTATTAACATTATTAATTTATCTGTAAAATCTATTGAAGATGTAGACTAATTCAATATATATAAAACTTTGATAATTTTTATATTATGTAATTTTTAACATCTCTACTAATATTTATCCTCTATATAATAGTAAACAAATCCTTCACAATAATTGTTGTACAGTCCGCTTGTTTGTTTTTCTGTTTTGTTTCGCTTTTACTTAACAAAATGTTAACTAAGCAGGAATTTAAAAATATATTTTTCAAAAATGAACAATAATAGACTAACAAAATGAGATATTTGTAAATTATTCGAAATTATATTAAAATTTTTAAACAAACATTCCTCTTGGTATATTTTATTGTAAACAAAAATTATTTTTTGTGCCGGCCTTTTGGACACGTCGGGCAAAATGTACTGTGACGCCTATGTAAGGGACACGTTTTTTAAATATCTAATACAAACGGGTATACATATACTTATGAAATAAATTTGAAAATCATTTTTGATTATAATGATAATGATTATTATTGTAAAAATAACATTTATTTAAATATAATTACTAACAAATAGTATTAGAATTATTTGTAAAATCAAAATAGCAGCTTGTTTTTTCCCTTATTTAAAATCATAGAAAATTCACTTTTCTAAACTATTTGTTAGGAAAATCCGTCTAAACTGTGATCACGTCCCCTAAGAACACTTGTTAAAACGACGATAGCGCTGCTATCCCCTCCATCCTACGTCTCTCTGCGACTATAGCTTCTTTGAGGAAGCAAAAGTATTACGACTATGAAGTTGACATTTTAATTTTTTTATGGGGGAAATCAAATACAAATTGCATTTAGAGTCATTTTATTCCATTCATTTTAAGATTTAAAAAATTTATTTTATTGATAATTTTTAAAACCTAGACAGCGGCGCTTTAACTGAGCTGGCGCCCTCGGCCGAAGGTTGAAAAATCTGTATATAAAATGAGCATTTTATATAATTTATAATAAACATATATAATTTATCAATAGTTATATTTTAAAACCACAACACCCCAATCCACAACTTTTGACCATTTACTAGGTTATTAGTTTAAATTTTATATGAAAATATTCAGATCATAGACTGTAAATATGGCAAACAATTCAAAATAATGGAATAGTTGTATTAGTAAAAATGCGTGCTCAAAAAGGATAACCTTTTCAGTATTTGTCATATTTCGACCCATCCTTTTTGACCAATTATGTTCAAATTTATATGGTGATTATAGTTCACAAGTATATCAATTTGAAAATTATGCATGATTCCAATAAATCAGCATTGTTAGGGCAATTAGCAATGCACCTAGCAATACTTCATTAACGCCTTTATTAATATGAATAGGCAATGGATGGAGGGTGGTTAAATATTTTTCTCACGAACTAGTACTATGTATCGTTCACGTTCTTTTCGCCATTGACGGGAGAATGATTTGTCGTTCAATGTCCTAAAAAGTAGCATGAGTGGGCTAACGAATCCAAATAAACGTTTTGGAGCTACCCTAGAAACTCGCCTGAAAAACGTGGTAGTTCCGTGGAACACATTGATCGAATGAGTACGCCTAGATCGAGTGAACCGCTCTATCTGTTGGCGTTCTTTAATACAAAATACGGAAGACATATTGGTGCGAATTGGTAAACAGAAGATCACGAGCTATAGAACATTTCACTTATAAAGTAAAGTAATCATAAGGTGTTATTTTATTAATATGATATATATATATATATATATATATATATATATATATATATATATATATATATATATATACTGTATTATGTATTTATTATTTCTTCCTTTTTATTCTTCAAAACGTTTTTCTGTACTACAATAAAAAAATAAATAAACTGCAGTGATGTACGTAAGATGGCTATCATCAACGGAACAGCGTGCATTACAGGTTCTCATTTGAAGGTGAAATTGAATTCGCTTCTTTAGCCTTGGAATACGAGGTGGACAATTGAGAGACTGTAATTTTACGAGTTCCCTTCGAAGGTATTTTTTTCTTATTATGTGTTAAAAAGTAATGTAGCTCCTTTTGTCATATTTGTTATCTAAATCGTTTACAAATGGTTGCATACTAAAATGTTTACGTTGTATTAAAATAATTATGTTTATAGAAATTATATTTATGAAATTTAGAGTATTAGATTAGATTTGATTTTTTTATCAGTTCTAAAGAATTTAATTATATGCATCATCATGTAGTAAAAATTATGTCATACAGGTATATATAGAAATTTTTTTATTATAAATTATTAATTTTTAGTAATATTATCTAAGAAATAGGCTACCTAAAATTTAAATGAGCAAATACATTAGTGAATTTCCAATGGAAAATAAAATATAGGAGAAACCATCATTGTGTATTTTCCATATATATATATATATATATATATATATATATATATATATATATATATATATATATTTGGACAAAGTTCTTACTTAATTTCAGTTATAATGCTAATAAGGTAAAAAGAACGAGGGATCCCGCGTTAACGAAAATGGTAAAACGTGCTACAGTAACTACAATCACGAACGTATGACCTTGAGGTGCACCATTCAGAGATACAGCACATTTACTGATCAGATTACTGCTACTCTGAACGGTGCACCAAAAGATTGTTTTTCTTTGGTTTGGTTTGAGAGTGTAGTTACTTCCGGAATTCTAATTTGTATTTTTGTTTCGTAATAAATTTTATTTATAAGTTGTATGTTTGTTTTAATCAGAAGATTATTTTTTTATTCTTGCCCCTTCCTAGGCTAACTCAATTTTTGCTTACCTGTCTTTTATATTTATTAATTATTTACTGAAATTCGACGTATTATATTTCTTATTATTTATCGTTAACAATTTATATATTTATATTTATAAATTATTTATATTCTACAAATTTGAACTTTAATTTTATTTTGAATTGTCTTTGAAATATTATTGTTCTTTATATTTTAATTCGTTAAGTTTTTATTGTTAAGTTTGTTGAGTTGTTATTGTTAAGTTTGTTAATTTGTTAAGTTTTTATTTTTAAAGCTCAGCTTAGTTATTTTACATGAGTGACAGTTTCCGAATTAAATTTAAATCTGAAATCAGAGACTGTGCAATTTTGTACAAAACTAAACGATATAGATAACCCAATTTTAAGAAAGGGAAGGTGTCAGCCGTACCTTCAGCGAAATTTGGATTCCTTGTCTTGGCGGTTTCCTTCCTGAATTGTTTAAATGTTTTTTTAGTCTTGGAAAATGCCAATCTTTTGTGCGACTTGGATTGAGTTATCTGGTGATCTGTCAAGTTAAGGACGCTATGGAGTTACCTGTGGCTTTTTTTCAAGGACCGACTTGGATTTTCGTACACGGTAAGGATTAGCGCAATTTCATCGAACTCATCAGTCACGATTCCACGTTTTTTGTGGATTTTTTTTATATTTCAAAAATTACTGTTCTCTATTCTTTTCCTACTTTACTTTGAATTTGTTTTAATTAATAAAGAGATTTTTTATTTTACTTTTCATTCGATGAGATTGCTAATTACACGGAAGCAGTTAATACGTTAAAGCAAATTTTAAGTATTGAAAAGTATTTACCTTAGAGAAACACGTACGTCCTTACTTAAAGTGATCAGTTCGTGTTTTGAAACTAACTGAATCTGGCTGGTATTTCTTCTTCACTACTAATACTTTTATAAAAATGCCTACTTCTGTGGTATCTTTTAAAACGAATGCCACGAATACCCGTCTTAAGATGTTTTCACGTGGTGGTGTGATCGGCTGCTTTTCCTTCTCGATGCATCAGGGATGAAGTTACGTCCAATTCGCACCCTACTTGTGAATTAATTAACTTTCGTAATTAATTCCATTTCCTGGCAGTTTGGAAACAAGTTGACTAACTTGGACTAGCAGAAGATTCATGTCGGTGAGATGTTCTGCGACGATTTGACAACTTGACCCTCGATTCTCCTCATCTTGTTTTTGGTACAGTTTTATACCGACTTTTGTACTTTTCTTGCATTTGGCCGATATTTATTCTGTGCTCTTCAGTTTTTTTGTTTTTGTTTTTGTACTGCTTTCCAGAACGTATACATATATGAGTGGTAGTCATATGTTTTGTAGTTTCGGAGATATGCTCATTTTTGTATTTGGTATTATTTTAAGTTTGAATTTTATTATTTCGTTAACTTCACTAGAATTGTAATAGCATTTACATCCTCTATTTGAATAGCTTATAAACATAACACTAAATAATTAAATTATAATTTTGTTTAACGTTATAACTAAATTTACCTTAACTCTTTGTATTTTCATTAATTATTTTTTAATTATTCAAATTTAATTTTCGTAATATACTTATAATTATTAGGCATATATTTATCCTTGAGGGCAGTTTTAATCTTAAAGATTTGCATTTTACTCTAATTTAGAATTTTTAATTTTATTCATTTTCCTAAAA
>CM040183.1:61004056-61214056 GCA_022606455.1 Callitettix versicolor
AATGTGAAATAGATAAAAACTGCAGTATACATCTTTCACATTGTACAAAACAACTACAAAGTTATAAAAGTTACATTGATAACGCTGGAATTACGGCTACTAGATTAAAAGAACTTTAGTTAAAGTTCATAATTTGATAAACATTCTTGTTTTTTTTTCATTTTGAAATATTTTATTCAATAAGAGTCATAGCTTTTGAATTTAACTATAAAATTAGAAAATGTTTAAATCCCTACGGAAATCAAAATGAAATACACAAAGCAAGAACTAAACCGAAGTTTGATACTGTATAAAGCAAACGAATAATTTAATTAAATTTCTTTTTGGGACTTTGGTACAACACGTAAAATAAATTATTGGCATATACTAAAATACTAAAACTGCTTTGAATGCTAAATTTTACACAAAAAATATTGATAATATATTTTTATAGTTTTGGTATTAATGTATAACCTGTAAATAATTTAAAACTATAATAGAAAGTTAATTACATGTATTTACACTAGGCTACGTGTTACATTCATAATATCCTTGCAATTTATTTGGACATTTGCCATAATTTGTGTACGTAAAACAATAAACATTTTGAGCCGTTTAAAATACTCTAAACGTTCCGAAAGTGTAAATCAACTCTCGTTCTAAAGTGCCTAAATTAGTACTTAAACATGTAAATGTAGATGCCTAGGCTTCTAGGCGTCGGTTTAGTCTAAGGACATTTTACAAAAGTTTAATGTTTATTTCGTGACTTTTCACAGACTGCTAAGCCACGTTACTTATAGACATGCAAATATAGTTTCGCACTAAACTTTAAGATTTCTCGACATCAGCTTACAAAACTAAAATGACTAAGTTATTAAATGTTATATTTAAGTAATAAACATCTTTGATTTCACTTCCAATTTCTAAAGCGATACAAGCCATGCAAGCAGCCAATGACAATGACTGAAGGAAGCGCTGAAGATGAGGTAATCTCACTAGGGGAATTTCAATTGAAAAAGAGCTGTTGCAATAGTTATCATTAAAAGACGATATATCATCGTGTGTGTACGTGCGTGTGTGTGTGCGCGCGCGCGAGTGAGTAAGTGAGAGAGATAGCTAGATCAATGTTTGGTATAATTTCATTCAAGTGTGGCACAAAAACTGATTGTTTTAATTGATTAGACTATCACCAAGAAAAAATCGTTTTCACTTTCGAAATTTTAACTTACAATGTTTTTTTAAATGTGATTTTATTGTCGTATCAGATTTTCAAAAAACTGAACATTTTAAAGTTTCGAATAGCTGTTATTTTTTAACCGGTGAACGAAGTTTGTTTAGTAAATAGCTTGTACACACTCTTACCAAAATAAATAAATTGTGTGCGTATTTCGGCTTTCAATACATAGAAATGTGCATTTACTTGATTCTATTCAGTGTTATTAGCTTCTGTAAATTAGATCTTCAAACATCAGCAATACCGGATTATTACTTATTAATGGAAGGTGAAGCATGCCGGGATAATTACTCTCCCGACGTGCTGAATAACTGATTTTAGCAGTATGACTATTCAGTAGTCCAGCTGATATAAATTGGAGCTTTAAACTAATAACGCATTCATTATTGATAACGTATAGGTATCAAATATGTTAATGAATGTTATATTTGTAATAAAACACACGTTACATTTATACTGTAGGACTAACTATTAAAACTCTTTGGAGCTTTTTCAAATAAGTATTTAAAACAAGACTTTATATGATGTTGGGTATTTGTTCTTTGATGCTGATTAATAAATATATCTATTCACAGCATACAAAATATTTATATGGAAGAAAAATAAAATTTGTAGGAAAACACAATAAAGTTCTATACATAAATTATAAGATACTGCATTATTCCTTTCAGTGGTGCTTCACTTACAAACGATAAATAAGAACACTTTTTAGCTTTGCATAATGTGTTGCATATAAGTGAATAAGCACGGAATTAGGTTCTTAAAACACACAGATACTGCTAAATTATACCATTCTGTTAATATAATGCTTAAAGAAAACAAAAGTAAGATTGTTTCGGTAGGTTTGGAGCAAAAAACTCAATTAAATATTTAATAGCAGTGAAATGCATTTATCTGGATTACTCTGTAAAAGTGTTTTCTCTCTTAGTGAATTTAAATTTTAATGAAAATTTACGAATGAAACGGAATTGTTCTTTCTTTTAATTCAAGAGATGTTTGTTTAAAAAAAATTAACTTTGTTAAAACTGAAAAACAACTTTGTAGCCTTTCTCAATAGTGGATGTAATTTAAGTTCTTCTGAGCTTTTAATGAAAAAAGCCTGTTTCGATTAGGTACCGATAGCCCTGTTATCTCCCTTTTGTTTTAAAACGTTTTCTAGGTTCTTTGTTTAAATTTTGAAATATGCTAATTTCTTGCTGGTTACAAAAATTTAGAAAAAATAGGCTAATTTTATAATGCTACACTGCAATAAAAAACAATTTAATAAATTATGTTGAAGATTTATTTTATTGTGGTATTTTAAAACGTTATACATTTATAAATGTGCTAAATGAACGCACATGCTTTGATAAGGTACTTTAGTTTAATGAAAACACGACATACTTAAGTTATTTTGACTCCTTTTATTGTTTTAAATCTTATAATTTCTTGTGTATTAGCATTTGAGAAACTATCAGAACTATTTATCCTATACGTGTATGGAATGTGTTAAATATTCATTTTTTTCATTAAATTTTTCCGAGTCGTTATTAAAATCTCTTCAGACTTCAGTGTGAGATTTTAATACGCTCCAGTTAGCATTATGAATGGCCATACACATTTATACATTTATAGCTGATACAGCCGCAAAAAAGTTCAACTTAAGGGAATATCTTTCATGCTGAAAGACCACTTAAAGAAAACTGTTTAGTATGTTGGAAAATTTTGTTAGTAAAAAAGTAATGGTTTTAATAAATTCAACCACTGAGGATGGGTGGATTAATCTATTAATTAAAAAACACATTTTCTTAAATTTTGAAAGACCGAAATTTAAGGAAATGTGTTGTTGTAATTAACAGATAATCCATTTCTCAGTGGGTGAATTTGTTGAAACAATTACTTTGCAAGCTCTATAATATTAAAAGAAAAATTTTTACAAAATTTCAATTGTTTAAATTTTATAGTTCTTGATAAGTGCAATGCGTAAGTGAATGAGTGAATTTCTCAGTCGACTTAAGTACATTTGGACTATAAATACATGTATACTACATATAAATAATTTTGTATTTTGTGATATAGGCTATATCGTTCGGATTGTATTACGTCACTTATAACTTTGGACATTTCATATTCTTTAATTCGGCAGTTACCAGCAAAAACCTGAGAAGTAGTTCCAATTCCTCAAAATATATTTGTCAAATTTTATTTTTATTGTCATATTTTTACATGAAGTTTCAAAACCTAAGTCAGTTTTAATGTATTAATAAAAGAAGTGTACAGGTGAGAATAAATCAAAAATAAACAAAACCATCTGCAGGGTTTAGGCATATTATCTTTTTTTTCAATTTACTCCGAACCAGCAAATAATTCTGAAGTAAATCTTTCTATATGACCAAATTTTTAGCAAATTTTGATGAACTTTTTTTAAGATATTAGGTCGGTTTATGACGCCAACTTTTAAACTGAATATCTGAATATAAAGACCCACATTTTCGTTAAAATATTTATTAACTACATTTGTTCAAAATGTAATTTTAACGACGTTAATTACAGGTCAATATGAATATGTTTTTTTTTGACGCACGAAGCTGTAAGTTATTCAATGCAGGTATTGTTATCCGCCTGACACACGTTAACTTTTCAACCCAGAATACATTGTTAAATAAATGGACATTTCCCTACCTTCAGATGTCATACATTTATTTATGTTCATAAATATTTACATACACGAAAAGATTACGTACAACATCAACATAGATGGTTTTGCCGTCATAATATAACGTTATATGTGTTCTAGACAGCTAATACCTTCCCATCCACAAGGTCTATTATGCTACAGTTGTTAAATGTTTTATTTTTTATTAAACATGCTAAAAAATAATTTTTATGTCAACAGTGTGTTAATACGTATTTTTTAAAACATCAATAAGTAAGATAGTTAAGAGATTTTATTTCATTTTTTATTTTGTGTTTCACTTCTTGTAACTGCAACCATTTATACATTATATGTACTATTAAAACACACGAATTCTTGTTTAATTAATTTAATAAATACATTGTTTAATTCTAATAATCCTAATCCAATCATTGTCCTAATGACAACGTGCTGTGGTTCCTTGATTTCGTTCAATGGCTGAATAGATAGTGTTTGTAACGCAATGTGTTTTTGAGAAGTGCTATGCATAAACACAATCACGTTTTATTATTACTCTGTTGTTTAGTACCACTTAATTAAAACAAAAAATAATTTTTTATAGTAACAAATAAAAGCTAACTTGAAGATGAATGCCAAAGTGCAAACAATTATGCAAATATTATTATAGGCTGCAATATATATAGACACAAAAAGGTAATTAATTTAAATGAAGTGGAAATGAAAAATTCCATCAATCAAACAAAATGCGCATATTCCATTAGCAAAATTTTCTTGTAATACAAAATGTAATCAGTAATTCATACAACTTAGTTTATATAACTTATAATCTTTAAACAGTGAAATTTTTACACATTAATTGATAAAATAAAAGTTACTACAATTTAAAATATACGAGTAGAAAAGTAATAATTAATTACAAGAGAGTTTATTCGTTGTTATTGAATCATGAAGTATTTAAACAGTAAAAAATACTCAAATAACAATATGTAAAAGGTAATTTTATTTATTTATTTATTTATTAGAAATAACGTTTTTTGTGATTTTTTATACATGATTGTATTGCCTGACAGCCAATTACTGTCATCCCAAATACTGTTGCTGAGAATAACCAACGAACCAGTTTGAAATGAAAAAAATAATTTTTCTGAATTTGCTTTACATTTGTTTAACGGTTTGTGTTAACATTCATACCTTTTGCTTTTTATTTTTGTTGTTTATGACGTTATCTTTAAATGATGATTTATTAAAAAGAACATGTAATATTCACTTGTAATATTCAATTTTAATATTTTCTGAGAAAGTTCCACTCTCTATTAAGACATGTAATAGGGAAACATATATTATCTTACCTTTATCTAGCCTAGCATATATTGCGTAAAGCGTGAACTAGCTAAGTGTAGTGCTGTACAACTTACATACAGCAAAGTAACGGGCTGTAAAAACGCCTTTAAAGTATTATGAAGAAATTCAAAGTATATTGTTATTAAAGTTCAAAGTATTGAGTTGTAAAATTACACATAAGTATTATTCTGAAAAAGTACAATGTGATAAAGATCAGCTGCATTTCTACATTTATAAAAATAATTTTTTGATAAAGCGTTTTTTCTATTAAGCTGAACATACGAGCACGTTTACGTCAAGCTAGGTGTAATGCTGCAACGACACAATGGACGTTAGTTGAAGTATAAGATCCCTGGAGTTGTTCTGCGTTTCCCGCTGAGAAACCAATAACAGCTGATGGGTTTTTTTATAACTACAAGCTGCTACAGCTGTACAAGCAGCATCCAATATGCAGCAAACAATAATATGAAATATATCACATTGTCTTAGGTTCGTCAAACCGTTGTTCAGGGTAAAAAACCTATATTTTTTTTAAAAAACACGACAAAGTTAAATGAAATGCAAGTCGAAGAATTATAAATACCGTAAGTTTAAAGAAAATGTTTGGTAATAACATTTCCTATTTATCTAATAAATAAATAAAAAATCTCGTATAATAAACACGATTTAAATATAAGTGATATATATATTTATTTATTTATTTACAAAGATACCTTTGAGAAATAAATATAAATGAAAACAATCGGTAAGTAAATGGATCAAAGAATTTCTGAAAAGAACGGAAAGAATAATACTCAAATACGTGTGTGTGTGTGTGTGTGTGTGTGTGTGTGTGTGTGTGTGTGTGTGTGTTGTGTGTGTGTGTGTGTGTGTGTGTGTGTGTGTGTGTGTGTGTGTGTGTGTGTGTGTGTGTGTGTGTGTGTGTGTGTGTGTGTGTGTGTGTGTGTGTGTGTGTGTGTGTGTGTGTGTGTGTATCATACTTCATTGAAATTAAAATAAAGTTTAAAAATTTTAAAAAGAAAAATGGTAGAAATAAAATTAAATAAAAGCTAAATAATTAAAATTACTAAGAAGGAAAACTTTCAGAAATCAATCAAGAGGGTGATACGTCTGTGTAAATTTTATATTTTTTTTTCATACGAAAAACAAATGGGCTAGAACGGCAAGTACAAATGTGACCCTTCCATGACAGCCAAACCTCCAGAGCCTGTGTTTAATTAGTTTGCAAATCGTTAACATTCCTGAAATATCTCTCTGGTGTGTCCCTAGACGCCTCGCTATAACACATCAAGTCGTAAACTTTATGACTCTTTTTAATTTTGCAGACGTGATGTGAGCACAAGTTGTGTAAATTTAAAAATATTTTGTTTAATTTATATTTATAAAAATAAATAAAATTGTTATATGTACTCTGTGCTGTATTCAAATATAAAAAATAATTTCTGTTTAAATTAGCGATCAATTAAAAAAGTCCTTTTGAACTGACGCAAGTTGAATATTGCAAGTAAAATTATCATTTCAGAGTTCAGTAATACTTGTAAAAACAAGAATCAAAGCCATTCAATCGAGTGTTAATTTGTTATAATTTTTAATTATTTTAATAAACGTCCAGTTTGGTTAAAGTTGTAATATTTTTAAAGCAACGGTTCAAGAATGAATGTTATAAGATAATTAAATGAAAAACTTAAAGTGGTGGTATTCACAGCGTCAAGTATAAACAAAAGTTTTCATTTCAAGCTGGAAAAAACTGCTTTCTACAATCACGTGTTCTATTTTCCTCATATTAAAATTGTTTGGCGTAGTTATTATCTTTACTTATGATTTTTTTTTCATCTAAGCAAAAGAAAAGATAGTGTAACTTTCTATATTTGTGTGTAATAACAATTAAGTGCATTTATAATATTTTGTGCACATTTCAATAACTTAGTTTACAAAATTCATCGTTTTGAAATAACCTACTAAAAATTATAAGTTACGGTCTATTTGGAAATTATTATAGACAAATTAAATTACTGTTATAAGATTGTAAGAAAACAATAGTGTTCACAACTATTAAAAACGAGAAACTTGCAGAAATTTATTAAACACAAAAATAAATAGACCTTACTATTTTTTTAATCTATAAGAAAACATTAGGTCTTAGAAGATTTTCCATTTAAACCAGTAATACAGATATAATGTCTCTAGCTTTGAAAGTATTATCACGCTATTATATTCCTCCAATAAAGTAAGGTACAAAATCACTCTGTATAGGGTGGGTAACAGGCACTTGATGCTTCACATATCCGGCCACTATGCCAAGCATAGTAGGTAGGGCAAATTAGTACAGCAAACTTCTTGATGTTATAGCGAACAAGATTTCTTACGGTTGAAGGTCAAACTGACTACGTGAAGTTTATTCGTCCTATGAATTATTGAGAATTCCGTGGAAAATGGTTGAAAATCTTCAAAACTAAAATCTTACGTTTACTGACGAAATCTCTACACTGCCTCGAAAGTACTACTATCCTTCATGTTATGAAAGCCCTGCAGTTCATAAATATATATCATCTAGCTCTAAACACGCGCATTGTGACCTATTGTTATAAAACCCACTCCCCTCCCCAAATTTTCCACACAATACGATATCTAAATAGTGAATACGAACGACTATGAAGTATTCAAATTTTGTTTCTAAATAAAACCAAGACTTTCCCAAAGCATCATTTATATTTTTATACTTGGTCAAGAAATTTATAAAGCCAGAAAGAAGTCATAGATGAGGATAATCTTTCATTTCTCATAACTCTGTGAAGCGTGCGGCAGAACATCAAGGAAAAACAATTCTAGAGATACTCGATAATTCTTCTTAACATCTTTCTTTGCAAAATCTCTACAGTCTTGGGAGGAAAGTCGTCTGCAAACTGTCCAACTTCTTATTGCTACGCTGTATTCTGAACTTCAAATGCACTTTGTCAATCCAGATGACTCTGACTACACAAAACATTGTCCTGAGTGGTTTAAAATATCCACCGTCGCACTAAAGGAACCCATAACATCAGTGCGTGTACTGTTCAGAAAGTGTTAAGTTTTAAAATTTAATTATTGAAAAATTAAATACTGTAGTAAAATGTTTGTCGTGTTTGATGTTGTTAAAGGAGACGCTAAGATTTTTTTATAAATAAATTATTACACACCTCTGGAGAAAGTTATGTAGTCCCACTTTTTTTTTTTTTTTTTTTTTTTTTTTCAATAAGTGATTCTAATTCTGTAAGTTGATATACGTATACAAATTTGATAGACGCTTTTGACAGTTAACAAATTGTTTCGTTTGTTTAAAATAAAAAAATCGTTTATTCACTAATGAGGTAAAGAGTTAAATGAAGAATATTTGCAAACGATTTTTTTATTAGCGTGCTTCGCGTAAAGGTAGGATCGATAGCAGTATTAATAACACCGTTCTGTCATTTAGTGGAAAATAACTTTAAGGGTTCAAAACTTTACCGTAATCTGTGTGAAAATATGCAGGAGGTAACTGTGTCTACTTGCATTTGCTCTGATTATGCAACTTGATTTAATTCAATTATTATTATAATATTTTTAATTGTATTATTAGCCTATTAATTTGTATTCATTCACCATTATTTTTTAGCTGATAGACTGATAATGAAATAATACATAAAATGTTAAAATTAAATAAATATATATATCCCGTAATAAAAATATGTTTACATTTCCTTGTTTACTATTTTTTATTTTATAGTTTGTAAATTTGTTTAATTTGTATTGTACATATAATATTTTTAATATATATATATATATAATTTGTACAATATTTAATAAATATATTTGTATAATTGTATTTTTAATTTGTATGTTTTAACAATATTATTCAAATTAGGACAAGTTACTGGTAATAAAGTTTACGACTTGATGTGTTACAACAAGGTAGCTAGGGACACATCAAAGAGATACTTCATGGAATGTTGACGATTTGCAAATTAATTAAACACAGGCTCCGGAGGTTTGGCTGTCATGGCAGGGTCACGTTTGTACTGTATATAGTGTCACAAGTACAAACACACAATGTGTCGGGGCTTGTCTGAAGATATTGTTCTCTAGTTACGTAAACACGGATAGATATAAAATCAAAGAATAATTATATGAAAAATTATTAAATTCTTTATAGGTGTTGAAAGTTTAAGCAAAATGTGAAGTAATCGTTTTGAGAAATCGGGCACGTTTTTCCGTCTTTTTGCCTATCTGTTTTGTTTTTAATATTTGTGTACTGTGAATTTTAGACTAAACTAATTGATTTTCATGAAAATTGACGTTGTCTGACAATTTTTAAAAAACCATTTTTAGTTTTCCAAAAAAAACAATTTTAATCATTTTTAAAACAAAAATAGATTTTTTCTCTTTCACTAACGATGTTGATCTTATACAGTCCAAAGTTTAAAAGTAAAATGTTGTTGGTTAAATGGTTGTTGCATCACGAATACAGTTCAGACCATGTCAATACAAAAGTTTTTATAAAATGGCTCAACGAAAACAAAAATTGTGCAATTCTAATACGTATTTAAAAAATTATTTTGTAAAAAAAAGCAAATTAAAAGAGTTCAGAAGTTAAGATATATTTTTGCTCATAAATTTGAATACGTGTGGGTTAGATCATGTCACAAGCTATTTCGGAAATTGTATAATGAACATTTTTACTTGTACTGCATTCTAATCGATCCCGAAAGAATTTTTACTAGCCTATATACTAAAATATAGGGCATCATCTGTTGGAGGTTCAGACGTATGTTTTGTTGTCATGCCAGCTGTTAAATTCTATGTAGAGGAGTTGGGCTTTTTATAGCTAAGAATACATTTTATCACAGTTATTCCATCCATCCATCTTGATTTATATAACCAACAACTCACATAATAACAATTTAAGTTTTGTAAACTCAGTAATCAGTTTAAAGTACACGAGTATTAGTTAAAAAATGTAGCTATCGGGGATTAGTCAGTAAAAGTGAAAACAAATTATATTACTCATCTTGAATTATATAAACTTAAATTTTTCACAAGTGATATTAAATAAAATGAATACCTGTCTACATCATATGCAAATATGAAAAATCATTCTTGTACAATATAACCAACTGTTAATGTAGTATAACGGAGTTAATTAATTATTTAAATATTTATTAGTGAGATTATTTACATACACTGGGCAAGATATAATTAACTGTAAACGCTCAAAACAATTTTGTGCTACATGGGTTCAATATGTCGTTCAATGAGTTAATTATAATTTTAATATTTATTACCAAACTTATTTATATACATAATTAATTTTTTTGTTTTGTTTAATTTTCGACTATTGTGCACACTTTGGCTAATGCAGACGATGGGATGATTTATATTGTATGAAAATGCCAAGCCCTGGTCGAGAATCGAACCCGGGTCCTCGGGGTGAAAGCCTAGTACGCTATCAACTAGGCCTCAGAGGCGGCTACGTAATTTAAAAATAAAAATAAATATTAAATGTAAAAATTGAGGTCAATACTGGAAATTGAGCTCACTTTCCTTACTTTCATAAACAGAAATTATCCCACTGAGCCACGAATGCTCATTTAATACCAGTAGCTCATTTATAGTCTAAATTCACTTCATAAACTTCCTAATGCGTGAGTCATAGTGTGATGGTGTTATCATGAGCCAACGCTAAATACGAATTCACTGCTCACCTAAGTGTCAGGCGCTCATAAAAATCGCACAATTAAGGTAATCACAATGGCCCGCTAAATAAAACAAGCTGTTCTATAGTTGTTAATAATATGTATACCAAACATTGTTACGTGTTTACAGAAAATCCAGTACGAATTATTTACGAAGAATTAAAATGATATTGTTTTATATATATCAACTGTTTAAAACTCTTAGAATTTATATGGCTTTAACAATGGATTTATTTAAGGATTACATGAGGCAGTGAATACTTTAAAGTACTTCCTTCCGTTAGAACTTGTAAACAAAAGTTAGCTGACAACTGTGACAGTTCATTTAACTATCAACAACACTTGTTTAATGTATTTAATAATTACATTATATGTTTTAATGTGTTACAAAAATGTTTTCCTTAAACAAGACTTGATTTAATATTTTATTTAGTTATTCTCAAAGTAAAAATAAATATGGAAATATTAATTTTATTTGGTCATATTTCATTGTTTTAAACCTTGAAAATTATTTGTACTAAATGATAATGTGATTTTAGTTTTCTTTTAACTTCCTTCAAGTCTGCTTGATATCTGTTTGTTTGTCTGTTTTTTTCAAAACGTTCGCAAATCTGTTTTAAACCTAAAACCTTAAAAATAGTTTTGTATTTAGTATAATATAAATAACAAAAAATAGTTTAGGTTTTAAATATTTCAACTTTTAAAGAGTTAATAATATTTTATGGAATACGGAATTATGTTTTATATTACATTTAAAAAATGTTTTAATTCAATTAATAGTTTGGGTTTAAATGAGTTTATTTCTGTAGAGAATAAACTGCAGAGAGTTTACATGACCTCTAATACATTGTAAGGCTGGCTGTGAGTATGTATATTTATGTTCTAAATGTTCACATACTTCAAGGCCACCTAAAATCTTGAAATCTTTTGCGCAAACAGAAAAAATAATTTTAATTTACAACTTTTATCAACTGTATCATAAAAGAATTCAAAGTTGTTATCTTATTATTTACGTAGGTTAAAGTACATAATTGTAGCCCTCACTTTCAAATAGAGGCTAATATTTTCAAATATTTAATTTCAATTTCAAAATTTTCGTCATCATTCAATTTGATCAAAATACTTTCAAATTATTAAAACTAAATAAATAAAACACATTACAGTTACAACACTAATTACATAGTAAGAAGAACAAAGAAAATGATTAAATAAATCATGTAATAATTATTTTAAATTTAAACATAGATGTAAATTAATACATTAATCTTTAATTAATTATTGTTAAAATATTCTTAGAGGCAAATTAAACTTTTCAAAAATTTTTAATTAGCATTTAATTCATTTAAATAGGCTGTAAATCAAACAGCAATATCAATTTATGTTCTCATATTTTTTCATTACAAACTCTTGATTACTTTAAATTATTATCTTTGGAAACTTTATTTGATCATGAATATGATGCTAAAATAACAAAACACTCTTGCATTGCTGAGAAAATTAAATTCCACTTGCACAAGTACCGATTTAGAGGGAGTACTGATTAAGAACGTTGAAGTAAAAAGTAAAATAAGTATTATTTGTTCACTAGTACCAAATAGTTTGTACCCCAAAACTCTTAAAACAGAATATAGAATAATAAATAGAAAATTATAATGAGAATTTAATCTAAAAATAAGGGGGTTAAGTACTTGGTTGACCTTCACGAGTTAGGGCATTGTTTGTTTAACCCGGGCAAAGCGTACACTTTGTTAATAAACTTAGCACTGAGCTATAATGTAGTGCAACAGATACATTTGATTTGTAGCTGTGTATGTGATATTCAATATTCTAAGAAATTCAATTTTGTCTCTCTTGATAAAAGCAAATTGCCAAAGCGTGTCGTGAATATAACATATTACTTTCATTTATATCATATATTTTGTGAACGATTTTCCAGTCTGATACTGATTTATAACGATACTGATTTTCATGGCTACAAGCAGTGAAAAAAGTCCCTCTAATAATATACAGCTACTCGTAAAATTACATATACAAAAGTAGTATTAGGACATGAAACTTTAATAGTCTTGACACAATAATATCAATAATATTAAAATTATAATAACGTATAACACTTTCACTTCCTTCCACCGTACCTATAAAGTAACGAAAGTTTTATTCAATGATTTCAAATATAAAAACTTTTTTTATCTCCACATTTCTAAAAAATGGTAATAGAATTTACTTTACGACTCAAAGAATATTGTTTAGTTTGTACCCGTCCTTCTGTCAAATATTTTTACAAACTCCCAAACCTTTTAATAACCGATTGTTTCTAATTATTATAACATTTACAGTTCAAATAAATAGCCTTTTATATAATTGATCTTAAGTAGTCACAAGAATTGGTCCATGTAACACAAAATAAGAAACATTTTGCAAAGAATAGTTGATAGAGTCATAGCTAAGTTTGTATACAAAAAGCTCTTGAATAACTTATTGTTACTCTGACTTAACTATACACGGATGAAACTAGTTTTGTTATTTCTGTATTTAGACTATTGTGACTGTATTTAACATTTAACTATAAGACCCACAGATTAACAAGTTTACAGATTTTTTGGCATTCCGTAAAACTTGAGATCCTGCTAGAGTTTTCCCAATGGATAATTATATTTTGGATACCTTTGCTTTGATTTCTATTTAAAAACTAAGGCAGGTGAGTTAAAACTCGTAGATGACTTTTTTTAAACATTTCTTTAAAATTATCTGCATAAATAAGTTCAATAATAAATAATTAAATTTTAAAGAAAGCCATTATACTAAATACTTGATCCATATCCAGCCCAAAATTATTTACAACGTTTAAAATTAAGCTATATTGCACATTATATATATTAAAGTTCATTATAAACATATTTTCTATAAACCTCATTGTTAAATGCAATAATATATCTTAGAGTATCGAAAGGGATACATTTCAAATCCTGTCTCTAAATAAACGTATTATGTAAAGTAAGTTTTTAATTGATTGATTTAGTTATTTCAGTGCGATGCATAAATAAAATGAACTACGTGCAGCGGTTTGCTTCAGTAAGTTACTGAATACGTGATGTAACTTTGAAACCAAATTTAATGCAATAAATAAACCAAATAGTGTAGCGTCATTGACGTGACACTGTACTGTAATTTAACGTACTATTGTTATGAACATTTTAAAATTATTAAGACAATATTTTAACACTTATTTCACAAATTTTTATAAGGAAAGAACATTTTCTTATAGAGTGGATATGAACCAGGCTCGAGATCAGGAAATAAAACCCTAATCGTTTCGCTCATTAATAAAAAACATTCATTGAACTAGTAAAAAAACATTTTTAAGGGATAAATCTGTATATGAATCATTTAAAATATTTTAGTATATTTGCTGTTAGTCATTACAAAAACAATGATTGCAGAAATCCATATCTGTTAAAAAATTAATATTTTCTGAAATAAAAATGTATGATTTCAAAATGTTTCAGATATTAAAAAGCTTTCTTTAATATTTTTTGAAAGCTTAAAAGCTTTTTGAATGCGTTAAATATAAAAATATTTTAACAATGTTTGTTATTTGTAGTAACGTTAAAGGATAATACATTATAAATTATTTGTAACACTTCTCGTTTTCCAGTCTACGCCTGCTCCATCTGTGAACTTGCGCACCTCGAGATCGCTGTTTCGAGACTGCAGTTACTGCCGTACTTTTTGTTAAAGACGATTTCTCTACAGGAAAATTATATATTTAAGAAAAGGTAAACAGTATTTGGAAGAAAAATAATTTGAACTGTTTAATTTATCTGAAGTTTCAATAAAATATTTGAGTACATACCGTTTAATCAAAACACTGTATAGCCTAACATCTAAATCTATCTCAATGCATAAATCGTAAAGTCCGTGTGTTGTATCTCCGAAATGTTTAACTATTTACAGATAGTAACCGCCCATGAACTCGAATAATGGTCTAGATGAGCTAGTTAAAATAAATTCACAAAACCGAGACAGCATTTATTGTATTAGTATGAAATGGCCTTAATAGCGTTTGTGTAAGAAAATATTTGGCCGTTTTTCTAGCCATAACGGCTAAACAGTTGCTCCGACCGAGACTGTGATGAAAAATCGTTAGAAATTAAATCTTCTACGACATTATAATAACATTTTTTCTCTCTCTTATCGTTTTCATGATAAATGTCAAAAACATTTACACCGTATTAAAGTATATATAATCAACTAGTACGTTTAAAAATCAAAATTTTTGCTTAATCGTTCTTAATTCAAATGTATGAATAGTTTGCCTTAAACTACTGAATATAAATGTACCAGAAGTACAGCCACAATTATAAAAAGTGTGCTCGATATTAATGGCTTAAGTCCAAGTAATTAGACTATTTGCCGCTATGATCGCTACGAATGGCAAGGACAGTGGGTGGAAACATTTGAGAAAATGAACAGTACTATTACCTATTTGACTGCAGTTGAATACTTTGAGGCAAGATGCCACCAGCAGCAAACGCTCATATATGTCTCATAAGTGTTAACATTCTATTATGATTATATTCAATGCTTACACTAAATATTGCTCAACAACATTTTACAACTAGGAAAAACCTGAAAGCAACCTCATACAGACGGAAAACTACGTAAACATCTCATTCTTTGAGCATTAGGTGGAAACGTAAAAAATTATTAAAGGGCACAAAATTAATTTTTAAAAAGTGGTCGCTTATTTCGCTGTATAGTGATAGAGTAAAATCATAGCTAAGTCTTTATACAAAAAACTCTTGAATGACTCATTGTTACTTTGTCTTAACTATACACTGACGAAGCAGAGCACTGAAGTTAGTTAGATTATTTGTGTATTTACATTAGTGTGACCACAGAGTAATTGTTTGAAGTTAATACAAAAAGATTTCACAATCGTTCATTGTATATTTTGAAGGTCAATGTTTTGTGTTTCGTTAATGAACTCTGTAAGGTTTATTGCAGGATATACGTGGCCGAGTGTACTTGATTTTACTGCAAATTATATAGCCTAACGTGGCCACGGTACTTTAGAGTTATGCACTGTCGTAGAACCGATGTCATTACAGAGTTCACACCGCCGTTTTATAGTTTGTCCTTTACGGAAATTGGTTTGAGTGCAGCTTATGAACTGTAAAGTCACGTTTACACGCTGCTGGTAGAATGCCAGATATTTGGCTAATCGCTCGTACATTTGGACAGTACGCGTTCTATACAGGGTACGATAAAACTTGTTGATAACCACGTAACGTTATTAAGGGCCTTTCATTTTGCAAAACTGTAACGTTCCCACTTTAATTGAACGCTGGGCCGCTACACAGTCGGGGACGTAACACATTAGTTTACGTACAGTACATTAGTTAACACATTAGCACATTAGTTAACGTACAGCAAGAGTTTAAAATTTAAAAAATAAATGAATACATCTGTCTGTATATTATATATCTATTTGTACATAATAGAAAAATAACAACTCAAGTTGGAGTAAATTAAGTGTGAGGTATAGAGTTTTATAAATAAAAATATGTTTTTAATTGTTAAATCTATTTATCCATTTACATCTTCTTTTAGTCACAGAGTATATATAGATATATATATATATATATATATATATATATATATATATATATATATATATATATATATATATATATATATACATTATTTAAAATATAACTCTTAAAACCAAATTTGTAGGTTACCAAATTTGTTGTCCCTCCAGTATAACAATCAAAAATTTTAAATGTATTTCATCAAAATGGTTGTTGAAATTTTTAAGTAGGTCTTTGGGAGACATAGAATCAAAACGTTTACTAGGACACGGCCCAAATAAATATTTATTTGATTTAGCTCCCAAAGGCTATCAAAATGTTTCCCCGAAATCAATGGAGGAATTTAAATGGCATTTGCAATAATTACAATTTACAAAACTTAATTTTTGATTCAGTAAATGCACTTAAGGCAGCACAGAAATGCTTGCCTTCATAATATGTTCAGCCTTAATAACTGTTTAGTATACAACAGGATGGTGGTGGCAAAGTAGTACCGTGGCAGCAAAAGTTGTACAATCACAGATTAACTCATTTGGTCAGTGGGTGTGATAAAGACGTATTATTGAATGTTGAACATCCAGAGCGCAAATAACATTACATTTTTGGAGCTTTCATAATGCATTTGATTAAAATAATTAAGTGAACACTTCATTAACGATGTTTTACTATGAAGTTAAATAATACAAACTTCCTTGGTGCTTTAAGCTTCGTGGTAAATGTTTAATTATTTGTTCAGTAGTAGTAGTAGGCTATGTTAATAACAGTAAAACACCGTTCGAAAATAATGTGCATAAATACGAACAGTATAACAATGGTCATTTGTTCGATAGTTTTAACAGTCATGTCATTTAAGAAGTTAACAAAGTGTACTTTTGACATTTTTTGTAAAAAACGTTACTGTTTAAAAATTATTTTCACGTAAGCGCATTTATTGTTCCAAACGAATTATTAGAAGAAGTTATTTTCTTAGTTAGGTCTTTATTTTGATGACTACGTTGGAAAATTTCAACTCAATCACATGTTGGTTTGTAGAACTGCGGTGTTAATAGTAAAATGATGACGTAATGCCATTTCATCATGATTGTAATTGTTTAACGTCACTTTTTTGAAAATCTGAATTTTTTATAATAATTAGCCTTGACTGTGCACAAACAGCACTTTAAAAGTTAAAATTTTTAAAGCATGCACAGAATATAATGCTAATTTTAATAGTGAAATCGGATTTTAAAAATTTTACGATACCCAAATCAATATATATATATATATACACACACACACACACACACACACACACACACACACACACACACACACACACACACACACACACACACACACACACACAATAGCTGATAATCGAGTGCCGAAAAATTTAAGTTATAGTCCGTATAAGTAGAACATAACTGATCGGTAATATTCCATTGTTTAACCTTTAAAATAGAATTAATATTTACCTAGGTTAACCAAAAGGATATTAATTCGTAAACGAAATATGTTTCTTACGCGAAATACCAAAGTCAAATAAAAAACAGTTTATTAAAGCCAAAAAATCAGAAATGTAATATCAAAAATTAAATAATATAAATAGTTGTCATAAAATTCATAAATTACAGTATATATAAACATCAATTAAACCAAAGGAATTTAAATAACAATTAAATTAGCATTATTGAAATATACTTAAATAGCAAATTTATGACTCCCGTAGTAGGCCTATATTTAATCCAAGCAAAGGTAAATATATAATTTAAAAAGAATTGTTGGGTAAGGCATGTACAATGTAAAAAAACGGTCGTATCTGACAGGTAAAAACCAATCATAGTTCAAAACGTTACCTCAAGAATGTAAACATATTTTTTTTAATTATTAATGAACAAGAAGGTTACTTTTAGAAAGAGGAATCACTCTGTAACGTCCAAATTCTATCTAATTCATGATAGATAGTATTAGACATTTTAAGTGTTCATTAAAATAAAATTAATTAAATGTGATGGATTTAAGTGTTTAAAAAAAATTAGGACACATATAATAGTATATTAAACATAAGCTTATTTAACTTAAAGGCTAAAAAATAATATTGTTAAAAATTGTACATTTGTAAGCATTCAAAATCAGTATAACATAATAAATGGAAGTATGTCCGTATGTGTCCTTATAACTTCTCAATGTACCCCCGCAGATCCATGGGAGTTGTATGGTATAGTAGCTCATTTATGAAGACGTTTTCAACTTTGAACTACAATAATTGTTTCGGAGATATGGGTGTCAAAAGCGGACATCGCACCTATTGATTTCTTTCGGGAAGTCGTTGAATCAGCTAATTGAGTATCGAAGCACATCATTTATGCTAATGTGTCTAGGATATCGATTAGAATTTAAAGCCACGTATACAGTATAGCCTACAAGTAGAACACAGCTGATCGGGCAACATTCCGATGAATCATCTTTAAAATAAATAACACTGACCTAGGATAAACAAAAGGATATTAGTTCTTAATTTAAATATGTTTGTAACGCAAATTACCGACATCAAATAAAAGACATTTTGATTAAGCCAAAGCCGCCTCGTTGGTCTAGTGGATAGCGTACTAGGCTTTCACCCCGAAGACCCGGGTTCGATTCCCGGCGAGGGCTTGGCATTTTCATACGCTATAAATCATCCCAACGTCTGCATTAGCCCAAGTGTGCACAATAGTCGGGACGTTAAATAAAAAAAAAAAAAAAAAAAAGATTAAGCCAAAAATCAGAATATAGAAAAATCAGATTATAGAAAAATCAGAATCTATAATGAAATAACAGAAATAATTCATTCAAAATTTATTAAACTATACTTATAACAGCCAAATTTTATCTCTAGTAGTAAGCCTAGATCTAAAACAAAAAAATATAATTTGAAAAATAGTTTTAGTTAGGAATGTACAACATAAAAAAACCAATCAGCGAATATAGGCGGCACTACCTGACAGATAAAAATCAGAATGCAAAACGTTACCTGCCGAAGCAAAAAATATTTTTTTTATTACTAATGATCGATAAAGTTATCTTTTTTGGAAAGTCCAAAACTTAAATCTGTAAGTTAATGAAAGGTAGTAACAGACATTTTAAGTGTTAATTAAAGTAAAACTAATTAGATGTGATGAATTTATGTACGTTTTAAAAACAATTAGGGCACTTAGAGGTAAAAGAGCTTATGTTTTAATAAATATAATTAAATGTAATTGTTCGTGATATTAAAAGCTAGTATTAATATAAATAGTAAAATATTACGGTTTAAAATATAAAACCTATCAAAATCTTTCTGTTAAAGATTTTGTAAATTCAATTTTATAACGTTAGCGAGAAGGCTCCTTGTAATTAAATTACTTTTACTATTTTAAAACATATCCAAATGTTTTTATAGCCACATTATTTATTTTTTCAACTTTAATGGTGGATTTCTTTGATATATTTTGATTTTATTATACTTTAAACTGTAAATCCGCGAAGAAACCTTCTTTAATTTGCTTTCCTATTATTTGAAACTCCAATAAATTTGTTTATAAGTATTAGTGACGCAACGTTATTTATGTGTTCTGAACACCGGGCTATACTTGAAACTTTAATATCCCTAGTTAAAGTTTGTGAATATATAAGCAAGACGGATCAAAGTTGGTAAATGTATTTTTGATGAAATTGTTATTTTTTATCCACCACAGCCGGTTTTTAGAACATTTAGTTAGAGTACATTTTTCAGTCTGTTTCTAGAAATTGCGTTTAATCAAAGATAACCTAATCACAAATAAACTCTTAATTAACTTTAAAGATCGATTGATTGGAGAAAAATGGCTGTTTTAAGCATATTAATAATAATATTTCATAACATAACGTATAACTTTAGGTTATGTTGACGTTTACATTTTTATTTCCATAGTTACATTGTTGCTGTTTATTACGTCCTTTTATATCTATAAAAAACTCCTGGGTGACTCATAATCAACGAAGAGATGAAACTATAACAGTGACTTGAATCTTTGAGGATACGATACCTTCGTTATGTTGTGAAAACGTTTACTGAGAAAGGGATTTTTCACTATTTAACCACAAAAGGAGTAAAAAGAAGGTACAACAGTATTTATTCGAGAAAATATTTTTTGTCGGATTTCACTAGAAATAGAATTTAACATAAATATAGCCTACTCTAAAAAATGTATATTTAAACTGCATGTTTCAAAATTCATCTCCTAAAGACATTAAAAGGAAGTAAAAAAGAAATAAAATTTTGCTTTGTACAAATATTTTTTTGATAGGATTGTATTGAAACATTACAAAAAAAACTAAAATACAAACAATTATTTACATATTTTAGTGTTTTCCAAATTGTATACCATATGCCGAAAGAAGGGAAAAGGGGGTATACAAAATTGCATTAAAAATAATTTTGATTTTCTTAAACCAAACATAAATACTTTAAAACAAAACTAATGAAACCGTATTGCAATATTTCCACAACTCCACAGTATTTCCACAGTAGAAAATTTTGTTTTGAAAACATTATTTTTAAATACCCTAAAACAAAAATAAAGCAAAAATATTCAGCGTTTTCCAAATTTCATATCCTGAAGGAGTAAAAGGAGGGCTTAAATAGATTCCATTGAAGAAACAAAATTTCAATTATCTTGAAACGTAACATTAATAATCAAAGACACAAATAATGTTATTTCAATATTTTCAAGCTTTTAACCCATAAAGAGGGAAAGTGGCGTATAAAAATTTGATTGTAAAACAATTTTTATGGGATTTTTTGGAAACTCTAAGCCATAAATAATGAAATACGTGTTCGAACATTTTCAATAATTCATGCCCTAAAGTAGGGAATAATAAATTTGTTTAAGTCAATAAATGATTATATTACTGAGGAGGTTTAAAGTTTCACGGGCATAGCCGCTACGGGTAACGCCAGTTGAATTATAAATGTTTCGAGTGTTCTGTTCAATTTTAAATTTGTCCATTGGAGAAAGCTTCACACGCCTTGCAGTAGTGTTGCAGAGATAACTTGAAAATCAACAACAGCTGAATCCTTAATGAATCTAAATCTAAACAATTTTTTATTTGAAAAATAATTAAATGATATTAAAATTTGACTACCTAATAACCCCAAAACAACTGTAGACTTCATCAGAACTACTGTTATCGTAATGTAAAACACTCATGAATGAAAATTAATTTATATGTTATGTGTTCATGACAATAGACAGTAAATAAATGGGCAATAATTAGACACTGTGAACAATTAAAAACACAATTAGCAACAAAAACTGTTACTAATTACAAAATATTACAATTATAAAATGTCAAAGGACAACTTTGTTAGCTATGCCGGCCAACTCAGTACACTACTCAAAGCTAACAATTAATGTAAGAATAATAATGAGCAAAGGCCTAACGATGACAGCTAATTTGCAGTCAACTGTTTGGTATTAAGAAATTATTAACTGATAAATTAAAACAGTGTTCGTATAGCAATGCTATGTATTGAATATCGTGAATTTTAAAGCGAAATTAATTACTGTTTAATAAATTAATTTATTCTTACACCTATACTGTAAATTGACTTATTACTTTGCATCATAGCAAATTTCAGCATGTATATTTTAAATTACTGTAACTACAAAAAATGCTATCATATTATTAAAAAAATACCAATTTGAAAAGCTATATTTCAATTTATTCATCTTCGTTTTATTGTACTAATTTTATTTATTTTATATATTATAGTATATTTTTTTTAAATTGCATTTTTAACGTAAAAGGTCATCTTTATTTCTAGTTCAGTAACAATAACAGTGTGCAAGTACAAAATAATAATAAAAGTAATAAATTAAAATTGATGCAAGACTAAGTGAAACGTAAATGATTAGACCACTCACAACTGATTAGACCACTCACAATTGATTAGACCACTCACAACTGATTAGACTACTCACAACTGATTAGACCATTCACAAATGATTAGACCACTAACAACTGATTAAACCACTCACAACTGATTAGACCACTCACAAATGTTTAGATCACTCACAACTGATTAGACCACTCACAAATGATTAGACCACTCACAACTGATTAGACCACTCACAACTGATTAAACCACTCACAACTGATTAGACCACTCACAACTGATTAGACCACTCACAACTGATTAGACCACTCACAACTGATTAGACCACTCACAACTGATTAGACCACTCACAACTGATTAGACCACTCACAACTGATTAGACTACTCAAAACTGATTAGACCACTCAAAACTGATTAGACCACTTACAACTGATTAGACCACTCACAACTGATTAGACCACTCATAATTGATTAGACAATTCACAACTGATTAAACTACTCACAACTGATTAGACCACTCACAACTTATTAAACCACTCACAACTGATTAGACCACTCACAACTTATTAAACCACTCACAACTGATTAGACCACTCACAACTTATTAAACCACTCACAACTGATTAGACCACTCACAACTGATTAAACCACTCACAACTTATTAGACCACTCACAACTGATTAGACTACTCACAACTGATTAGACCACTCACAACTGATTAAACCACTCACAACTGATTAAACCACTCACAACTGATTAGACCACTCACAACTGATTAGACCACTCACAACTTATTAAACCACTCACAAGTGATTAGACCACTCACAACTTATTAAACCACTCACAACTGATTAGACAATTCACAACTGATTAAACTACTCACAACTGATTTGACCACTCACAACTTATTAAACCACTCACAACTGATTAGACCACTCACAACTTATTAAACCACTCACAACTGATTAGACCACTCACAACTGATTAAACTACTTACAACTGTTGTTCTCCAATAAAAACTACTTATTAGCGCAAATATAATTCATAAAATTATCTTATATAATAAATTGTACACATACGTGACATTTTATCTGTATTAAAAGCCATGTAACAAGTAAATTTCAACAATAATTTAAAATATGATAGTTGATATAGACTGCTACTGCTATATTTTTAGAATGGCAGCGTACCTTTAATTTCAAATCAGATTTATTGTCGAGGAAGTGAAGGGATTATTGCATTTATTTACGAAGCGTAAGAACAAACGTATTTCAGATGCAGTTACGTACTGCAGAAGGCAAAATAAATAAAATAACACTAATCCCATAACCGAGCACAAGAATCGTTTCACAATATTTATGTTGTTAGTATTAGTACAAAGTTTTAAGAATCTTGTTTTTATACTTTTATACTTTATAACTTTTATACTTTAATAAATTTTAAATCGTAAAATTTAAATAATTGTTTTCGAGCTAATTAATTTAATATTTAATTAGTTCTATAACTATAAAATCACGTAACATTGAAAATGAATTTTTAGGATGTATACCTATATTGTATCATGCTTGTTAATTATTTCAATATTGATAAATATGCAGTTAGACTTTAACCATAACTGTAATATAATTTATTAAAATGTACTTTTCCAAAATAAATTAGCATTTTTGTAATTATTGGTTACAAGCCAAAAAACACAATTTATGATAATTTATTCTATTTTGTAGGTCACATTATGTAAAGAAAGTGTAAAATGTCTTTGGAATGTACTGTGGATAACGCTCCCCTTTTTGACTCGGAAAAGTCTTTGGAACTTACCGACAATCGTGCTGCCACTTTTGTGTATCAAATATCTTTGAAACTTACCGTGGATCGTGCTTCATGTTTTGTGTAGGAAAAGTCTTTGTAACTTACCGACAATCGTGCTGCCACTTTTGTATTCAGACGTCTTTGTAACTTACCGTGGATCGTGCTCCACCTTTTGTGTAGGAGAAGTGGAACTTACCGACAATCGTGCTGCCACTTTGTGTATCAAATGTCTTTGAAACTTACCGTGGATCGTGCTCCACCTTTTGTGTAGGAGAAGTCTTTGTATTCTTTTGTGATGTCTTTGTACCGTGGATTTCCACCTTTTGTGTAGGAGAAGTCTTTGGAACTTACCGACAATCGTGCTGCCACTTTTGTGTATCAAATGTCTTTGAACTTACCGTGGATCGTGCTCCACCTTTTGTGTAGGAGAAGTATTTGAAACTTACCGACAATCATGTTCCCACTTTTGTGTTCAGATGTCTTTGTAACTTACCGACAATCGTGCTGCCACTTTTGTGTATCAAATGTCTTTGAAACTTACCGTGGATCGTGCTCCACCTTTTGTGTAGGAGAAGTATTTGAAACTTACCGACAATCATGTTCCCACTTTTGTGTTCAGATGTCTTTGTAACTTACCGACAATCGTGCTGCCACTTTTGTGTATCAAATGTCTTTGAAACTTATACCGTGGATCGTGCTCCACCTTTTGTGTAGGAGAAGTATTTGAAACTTACCGACAATCATGTTCCCACTTTTGTGTTCAGATGTCTTTGTAACTTACCGACAATCGTGCTGCCACTTTTGTGTATCAAATATCTTTGAAACTTACCGTGGATCGTGCTCCACGTTTTGTGTAGGAAAAGTCTTTGTAACTTACCGACAATCGTGCTGCCACTTTTGTGTATCAAATGTCTTTGAAACTTACCGTGGATCGTGCTCCACCTTTTGTGTAGGAGAAGTCTTTGGAACTTACCGACAATCGTGCTGCCACTTTTGTGTATCAAATGTCTTTGAAACTTACCGTGGATCGTGCTCCACCTTTTGTGTAGGAGAAGTCTTTGGAACTTACCGACAATCGTGCTGCCACTTTTGTGTATCAAATGTCTTTGAAACTTACCGTGGATCGTGCTCCACCTTTTGTGTAGGAGAAGTCTTTGGAACTTACCGACAATCGTGCTGCCACTTTTGTGTATCAAATGTCTTTGAAACTTACCGTCTTTGTAACTTACCGACAATCGTGCTGCCACTTTTGTGTATCAAATATCTTTGAAACTTACCGTGGATCGTGCTCCACGTTTTGTGTAGGAAAAGTCTTTGTAACTTACCGACAATCGTGCTGCCACTTTTGTGTATCAAATGTCTTTGAAACTTACCGTGGATCGTGCTCCACCTTTTGTGTAGGAGAAGTATTTGAAACTTACCGACAATCATGTTCCCACTTTTGTGTTCAGATGTCTTTGTAACTTACCGACAATCGTGCTGTCACTTTTGTGTATCAAATGTCTTTGAAACTTACCGTGGATCGTGCTCCACGTTTTGTGTAGGAAAAGTCTTTGTAACTTACCGACAATCGTGCTGTCACTTTTGTGTATCAGATGTCTTTGGAACTTACCGTGGATCGTGCTCCACAATTTGTGTAGGAAAAGTCTTTGGAACTTACTGTGAATTGTGCTCCTTCTTTTGCGTTGGGAAAGTCTTTGGAACTTACCGTTATTCGTGCTCCCACTTTTGTGTTGTAGAAATCTTTGGAACTTACGGTAGATCGTGCTCAATTTTTTGTGTCAGAGACGTCTTTAGAACTATCGTAAATCGTGCTCCCCCTTTTGTGTCTGAGAAGTCTTTGGAACTTACGGTGGATCGTGTTCTTTCTTTTACGTCGGAGAAGTCTTTGGAATCTCTAAGTTAAGACAGTTTGTTTTACGGTCATTGCCCTGCTTTGAAAAATGCTAAATTAAATTGCAAATATTACCCTTGTAACGCTGCTAACAGTTATGCTAACGAAGCTATAGCCACACTGGCTGTGTGTGCTGTAAAGTTACAAGAGCTGCAGAAATTTACAATTACGATACTCCAGAATATTAGTCCCATTAACATTACACGTGCAGCGCTTACTGCCTCAATATTTACTTTAAAAAATAAAAAAGGAGTGCCTCAAAACTCTCTGGACACGGTTTGTAGAATTGTTCCTTGGGGCGAAACAAAAACATTTTACAAAATAAACTTGAATCTCTGATGCATAGGTTCTTGTCTGCCATTATGTGTTTTTTTACTAAAAAATTAATATTTAAAAACTACCGAACCAACTTTAACCAATCTTTGGTTAGTGATAGGTTCTACTAATAAAAAATATGGTTGAAAATTACTGTGCAAATATCGAAATTACGGCAATTCGAAATATTCTAAATTAAATAATTCGAGAACTAGCCGTTGTTTAGGGAATTGATACGTTAAATCTTATGACACTTTAGTTTTCGAAATAAGATTAAAAATGACCAAGTTGTTGCTATTTTTTCTGATCTATTTTTTGTGGACCTGGCACGGTCCATCTTTCTTATGGTAACAGTCAACAGTTTACAAATAATTAATCAATTGTAGAAGTTAAATAACGATTCCAGTAAAATCAAGTAATATGCTTTCTGTTCATAAAAACTGTAGTACGAAAACACAGAACTGCTGTATTATAATCCTGAAAAAATGTGATTTATTATATTATATAATATTTACGATTTAATCGTTCGCTAAAAATAGCTTTTAATGGCTTCATTTTTGTTAGTAACACGGCAGATTTAATGGCGTATATGGGAAAGTTATTACATTCTGGTCGTAAGTCTGGAAATAGTCTTTCAGCCATTCATACTGAGGTAATGTTAATTATCTCCCTCTGATAAAAGTTGGCGGTTGTTTTAAAACCGTTTTTGTAATGCATTTATTCTGAACTACTTAATATCACTTGCAAGCCGGCTGGGTCTTGTATTTTAATTTCATTATATTACATTTAATAATTTCAAAAGTATTGAAGATTTGAACAAAATTAATTACTGACAAAAAGTTCTTTGCATGTACAAATTTATACCTTGACGATGCTTTCAAAACAAGAAATCAAGTTACTTTTAAATTATTTTAATAGAATTGTTTTATGTGTCATTCACGATTATATCGCTAAATAATAGACACATTTTGGTAAACTCAAGCTTAACCTCTTCACTCCACAAAAAACTTTCGTCATTTAATTTTTCGATATTTTGTCGCGGCTTTTTTTATGCAGCTCGCAGCGTGTTGGCCATGTTTGTGGAAATGTGTATTTAAATATTTTGATAATCAAACAGAAGATTTACAAATTCTTTAAAAATCACTTTAAAAAAATAATATTGTTAGGACCATATTTTGCCATATTTCTTATTTATAATTAAAACATAACATATAATTACTACAATTACACTTTACGTACAATCTAACTTTTGTTTTGAAACAACAATTTGCCCTCTCTCAGCTGAGCTGCAGGAAGTTATGGTAGGTCAGTGTACAAGAGCGAGGCACATTGCCGTCGACGCCCACGAATGTGTTAACACCCTTTTGACTCGACTTTCTGAATACACTGCGTAAATACCCGCTTAGGTCTTAGATCTCACTTATGTCCACCAATTGCATTTCGTCACTTTAGCACTAATTTACATAAGAAATATTAATTCGTAACTATCCATAAAACCTAAAGTTTGTTTTATTTATTTGCATATTTTTTTTACATAATTGAACTTATTATGTAGATTATTATAATATAATTACTATTTGTATCTCAGTTCAAATTTCATGTTTCAAACATTTATTCATATTAAATGACATTAAATATAATTCTTTTATATTGTAAAAATTGCTTTTATTTGTTTATCATTGTTCATAAATGTTTCAATATTAAATTTGTGTTGTTTGAAAGTATTTTTTATTTTTATTATTTAATTTAATAATACCAAACACGACTAACACAATTTTTTTTCTACTTAGCCTTTTTTAATGTTTACCTTATAAGTTTTTAGAATCCTCTCTATAAATGAAACAAATCAGTTAACAAATATGTGGTACTAGTACACATCAGGATATCGCTACAGCCTGTACAACAAAGACGCATTATTGGCATATCCTGGCTAATGAGATTCATTTTATAACTACTGTCGAAAGGGCAATAATCAAGCACAATAATCAATCCATTTATTTATGGAAAATAATAATGCTCGCCTTGGATCACACTTTTGTAAACGGGCAACGAAATTTGGGTTGAACACTAGTTCAAAACTCTTTAATACCACACATTTTTGATAAGTTTAAATGGAACACCACACAATTGGGAAAAACGTTGTTTTTTCATCCTCTCTGTCTTATAATTTACTCTGTTTTTAATAGAAGACCAAATAACCGTAGCGATTAAATATACTTAGATTTATTGTGAAAATCTGTTAAACTCAAATTAAAAACCAATTCAAGTAAGTGAAGCTGTCTACTTTTATGGCATAAAAGTATTCAAGTATAGTTGGAATTACTGCAAATTAAAAAACTCGACGAGCCTGCTTAAGTGCTGTAGCGTGGCCTACAACTAGTAGATTTATTAATGGTGTTAAGGGATCTGTACGATCATCTCTTGAGATTTCTTTTACAGAGATTGCAAGTAAACACGTGCAATACGAAATACGAGAACATTATTTGTGTGTTTACATAATTAATTATTACAAGTGTTATACAACTGTATAATAGTATATTTCACTTTTAGACAATATAACTCTACTGTCTGCACTGTTTATTGTCAAATTTTATTTTAATAATTACAAATAATATGAAGAAAACGAATTTCATTTCCTATAAATACGATAGTGAGAAATTAATTTCACTAAACTTGCGAAGCCACGAACGGAAATGCAATGTTTCTTCGCTTCCCAAAGTCTGGAAAATTTTCTCGACAATTTCTGAGAGTTTTACTTTAAGAGGTAAATCTTTTTGCGTAGATTGAAAAGTGTTCATGCACCTTTTCGTTTACTTTTCAAACCAACTCGCAAAATATATCGCCAAAAATTTACAGAATTTTACAAGAAATATTTCCGAAAGAAACCGATTCCTTCCTACCAAGTTTAAAGTTTCCATATTCCTTGTAAATGCCTTAAGATTCGTCTAGTCTCTCTAATATTAATTTAATAAATATTTAGGCTAAAATATTATTAATGCTTAATTATCAACGAAAGCGCCATAGTTCAAACGGTGTGAAAATGTACAGTTCGGTCCTTTCAATAATCTAATTTGCATTTAAGTAATATTGATAAAAACATTAAATATCTTTTCAAGTTAAATGCGCATTAAAACTTAAATTTCAGGAATAATATGAAAACACTAATTATTTATTACTCATAGCTACAACATACTGAATAGGTTATTGATAGTAGTACAATAAAATTACTGCACAAAGTATTTGCTACAAACTTACTTCTGTAAAATTTCTATCAACAAACATGGATGGAAAATGCTTCACTATATATAGTGATGCTTCACACATCACTATATAGCTTTTCAGACATGGATTGAAAGATCACTTGCTGAAAAGTCATATTTTAATATAAATATTCACTGTTCTTACAGAACTTATAACAATTAGGTGGTAAATCCGCTAATACACTACACATAGCCTATCAGCTGTTTCCGCGTTTTTACTTTCTCACCATACAAAGTATGGAATTTAAGTTTTTTTGCGCTTGCGCGCACGCGCGTTTGTGTCAAATTGATCGATATATTAATGAAATTTGATAAGTAAATCTGCTCTGCATAAACATCAGGAATATTTTTTTATTTTAAAAAAATTATAAATCTATTTTTTGGCCAAAAGCTTTTAAACATCCTAGTTTCTGAAAAAAAACTGGTTTAACGATTCCGAGCAAATAAAGTTAACAAATATACAAACTATACGTCTGGCATTATCCCCGATAAATCATACTAGGGGATGCTATTTTAAAATATTTTGCCCAAATATTAATGAAATTTGTAGACACAAAACTAAAATTTCGTAAAATAAATTATAAATAATAGAAATTTATAATGGTTCGAGAATAAAAGGGTAAAATAAACTCAAGTAAACTCCAGCATTGGTTGGTTTTATTTTACATTTTCCTACTTACTCTCTAACACTATACTTCTTTTATTAAAACCTTAATATATTTACGTGAATTAAGATTATTAATATACAATGAAATACATAGACTTTGAGATATTAGGTCGAATTCCCATTTACTGCGTTTCTTTCAGTAACTTCGCATAATTATTTTGGGAAAGTAACTGTATAAGAATACTTTAATAATTTTATAAAGGACAAACTATTGTTTGTAGAAAAAATATTATAAAATATATGTTGGATTTTCAGGACAACTATTTTGAGTAAAATTTTGTTGTTGTGAAATAATTTGTAAAATGTGTAATTATTACAATAGGTTCTTTCAAATTAAATGGGTGTATATTCTCGTAATGTAATTTATTATTTCGTAAATGAAAAAAGTGTGAGAGAATGTATTGAACATGTTATTAAATGTACATAGCTTTGGCAGGGCGTTCTATTGATTCGTCTGAAGCCGACGAAGTGTGATTAAAACGACGAACATCGGGTTTAATGACCACGATAATTGGGACGAGAGCCTGTTAACATGCTACCTAAATTACTTCTGGTTTTTTGAAATTATATTTGAAACGTATAATTAATTGTGTAATACTAACTAGCTTCACTTAAATACTCTTATGTATAGGCTAACATAAAAATCAGCTTCTTCGCTTTTTTTAAGCCATGAAATCGTTTGGCAGGCCCACGTGACCCAAACAGTTATTGTCATTTTATTTAAAAAGTTTTATTTATCACTTCAGTTTTCCATTTAGAATCACTAAGAGAAAAACTGTTAAATATATTATTTTGTATTATTTATTTTAACATAAATTATTCAAGTATCAATTAATTTTCTTTCAAAATTTCATAACTTTTTTGTCAGTTGCCAGTTACACTAATGAATACGAGGGAACAACGTTAACGACAACGAAAAAATAAACTGTGATGCGAACTTGAGGTGCACAGTTCAGAGCACAGCAGGTGCTTTAGCCATATTGACCACCGATCCCCCAATAAAGTTACAAAGTAACATTATGAAGGAGACATTTTCAAACATCAGTGAATTTCAGATTAATCATTAAACAAATTGATAAGTCTCACAGCAACCTTTATTTTATCAATCGTTGGCTGACTGACAAAAACGATTAGTCTTTTAAAAGGGCTGATACAACCTAAAAGGGGGGGGTGTACAGCCTATAGCTAATATAAAACTGTTACTTTTGATTGTAACTAGAATAAAAGCAGGGAACTTGTGTGTTGAAAATCAAAAACCATTGATACTGAAAACCATTTTACCGCAATATTTTCGGAATTCTATGTTCGCTGGATTTATTTACAATTATGGATTTATATTTACAATTATTTAATATTTAACAGGATTTATAATAACCATACAGTAGTTTTTTAAATAAGTTACAAAAATAAAAAATCCAAGATTTGCAAAAACTCAAGTCAAACTAATATATAACTTATACAGTGCGTCACTCATGAAACAGCTGATCGGTTTTCAAAATTCACAACTGATGCTGACAAAAGTTATTTAGGCTCATGAATCTGCCGCTGTGCCAGGCTATAATATTCAAAATACAATTAATTCTTAAAACTGCATTCCACTTTATAACATAATTATATAGCACAAGTTTTCATTTAATCGCTATATTCCTTGCAAATATAAAAATGATTCAATAAAACAACGAGAAGTGTTGCAAATATATAAGTTCTAGGATGTCTGCTTTGTGCAACGTCGTGGACAGGGGAACATTTTGTGATAGACTTTCAATGTAGGCCTTGCCCTATACATTTCACTGTCCCTTGAGTCTACAAGACTGACGTTGGGTTTGATTGCACAACTACTGTGTACCAGTCGTTCTGCATTCTAATGAACAAATCATTGATTAAATTTGGTTTTATAAAAAAAATTTAATATAATATAAAAACCATAATATAAAAAAACTTAAACCTCTTCAAAGTAAAGTGTGATTGCTATGAAGCATAATAACTAATTAAAAATAGCAAAGCTTCACCATGTAAGCAATATCGGTACATATTTTCCTGATACAAAAACTGCCAAAAAAACTGTTTAAGATACAGCATTATCGTTTCATGTCTCCTGTTACAAAACTGTTAAATTGTCTTCGAAATAAAGAGTGGCTGCTAAGGAGCATATTAACGAATTAAAAATAGCAATAAATGCTTTACAATATCAGCAATACTGATACATACTTTCCTGATACAAACACTGCCAGAACGCTTCACGATACGATATTATCGTTGCATATCTCATGGTACAAAACTGTTAACGTTATGATACATATCATAAAGAACCATGTTGAACAGTACTGTATTGAAAAACAAATTATTGAGTCTAAACTTGTTAAAGAATATCCATGATACAGAAATGAATTTACTATTCTCCTAATAATACAAAGCCCTCGACTTGACTTCGCAGTGTAGACAGGGTGGATTATCTTCAATACAACAATAATTTTGTTTCTTGAGTCAGAGAAATAAATCGTATCTTTTTATGAAAGTTTTGTTCAGAATGAATAAAAATATTTCAGTTTGGATTAAAGTATTTGTTCAAATGAGCATGTTCTAATTTCATAGAATCAAAAATTACTGTTATATTTCGAAATATACGAGGTGTGTTCAGAAAGTAACGAGAATTTTTAAATTTCGCCGGCTTGGAGAAACCGATTGTCAAAATTTTTTTATTATGTTGGTATACATAACCTTGCAGTATGATAAAACTATCAGCTGTTTTTATTGTTGACTTTGTCGGTGTCAGCCACTAAGGTAAGACGTGTTTTTATGAGCTCGGCGTTTTTCGTTTGTTAAAAGAAATGGATCAAAGAATTTGTATAAAATTTTGCGTAAAAAATGGAATAAAGTGTAATAAAGTGTGTGAAATGTTAACAAAGGCCTATGGTGAGTCTGCTATGAGTAAAGCAAGAGTTTACGAGTGGTATACGTTTTTCCAAGAAGGCCGCAACGATTCCAAAAACAGTACTGTAACGATGCCCCGGCCTCCATATTCGTCAGCGGAGAATATGGATTATTTATATATATATATATATATATATATATATATATATATATATATATATATATATATATATATATATATATAAATAAAATATATATATAAATATATATATATATATATATATATATATATCTTAAATTTATGTAACATCTTTGTCACATTTTCAAATAAAACCAATTTACTTTTCTAACATTTTTAAAACACAGTAAAATTAAACTGTATGTTAACAATAAACCGTTGCCAATATTAAAGAATAACTTAGTATAAAACATAATTGAAAAGTTTTACAAAAATAGAGTACAGAATTCGTTGAGAACACTGTTTGAAAGAAACATAAATGATGTAAAAACATTCCTGCCTTTGTATCTTTTTTTTTTGTCTCGGACAGACTGGAAAATTTCAGAACCCAAAAAAATGTTTGCATGGTCTTTCGTTAACCAAGTTTGAAAGGCCTAAACGTAATTTAAAATTACATCTAGAGGTCTAGGTTGGTGTCGAGCCTACATTAAGATAAAATTAAAACCTTAATCTGCTTTCTGAACCTTAAGGCGTCAGATTACGAATTATTTATGCAAAGCAGACCGTGCTGTGCAGCCAACCTGAAATTATTATTCATTTAGCTTCTGTTTTTAAGGGTAAAGCTTTTATTTTGATGGTCTAAAACATGAAAAATGTCATTGACAATACTGTTTATACTCTTTATTGACATAATATTTATTTTTGACATGATATTTTAAGAAGCATTTTAATAAATAAACTGTCTGAAGGATGTGGATCTGAAGTTTTTTTTATATTTCAGTAATTATACAGTACTTTTCTATAAAAATAATAAAAAGTTGAATAATAAAAAAAAACTTTTGAAAGGCGATAAAAATTGGACTATTTCAAGGTATGTAAGCTATTGAGTCCGAGTGTCAAACATTTTTTTTTATGTTGGTATACATGCCCTTGAAGTATGATAAAACTTTCAGCTGTTTTCATTGTTGACTTTGTCTGTGATAGCTACTAAGGTTATACGTATTTTTATGAGCTCAGCGTTTTCCGTTTGTTAAAGAAATGGATCAAAGAATTTGTATCAAATTTTGCGTAAAAAATGGAATAAACTGTAACAAAGTATGTGAAATGTCAACAAAGGCCTATGATGAGTCTGCTATGAGTAAAGCAAGAGTTTACGAGTTGTATAAGCGTTTCCAAGAAGGCCGTGAAGACGTTGAAGATGATGAACGCCCTGGACACCCCAGCACATCAACAACCGATGAAAACGTGGAAAAAGTGAAAGAAATGGTTATGAACAATCGCTGAATCACAATTAGAGAAGTCGCTGATGATGTTGGCATATCGACTGGATCATTTCATGACATTGTTTCCGGTATTAAGTTGCTCAGGAGTCACTAAATGAAGTCAACGACGATGCAGAATTACTGAAACGTATTATAACAGGTGACGAAACATGGCTTTACGGATGTGACGTCGAAAAAAGGCTCAACCATCCCAGTGGAGGCATTCTGGCTCGCCAAGACCGAAAAAGGCTCGACAAGTGCGGTCGAACGTGAAGGTTATGCTCACTGTGTTCTTTGATATTAATGGCATAGTGCATCATGAATTCCTGCCACCAGATGAAACGGTCAATAAGGAGTACTACCTAAAAGTTCAACGCCGTTTGCGTGAAGCTACCCGAAAAAAGTCTCGGATCTGTGGAAAAACAATTCATGGCTTTTGCACCACGATAATGCACCAGCTCACACTTCATTGCTTGTTCGTGAATTTTTGGCCAAAAACAGTTCTGTAACGATGCCCTAGCCTCCATAATCGCCAGACATGGCTCCATGTGACTTTTTCCTATTTCCAAAAATAATGGGAATCTTAAAGGGCCGTCGTTTTACAACCGTAGATGACATTAAAAGCGCATTGCTGAAAGAACTAAAGGCTATCTCAAAGGTCGAGTTTGAGATGTGTTTCGAGGATTGGAAGAAGCGCTGGCACAAGTGTATAATCTCCAATGGGGACTATTATGAAGGCAACAACATCAATGTAAAGGAGTAAATAATCTGGCTACCCTCGAGATCGAACGTTTGAGAGACGCGTTGAAACGAAAATATATGCAAATGAAATTCGGTGATGCCGATATGGACGTACAATTGACTAGGCAATACAAACCTATTATTAAGGAGTTGACAAAAATAAAAGATGCGTCACAGACTGCAGCGATTCCCTTTTTGAAAACTGAAAAACAAGAAGAAGAAGAAGGAGAGGCAGGAGAAATGTCCTCAATTTCTACGGCGACGCCTCTTTCATCAACACCTAGGAGAAAAACTTCTTTTCCGAAATTTTTGGACACACCTGTGATTGCGGAAACTTCAGGATCTAATTTTTCTTCTCCCCGTCTTGATACTGTAGATACGCCGAGCAGTGTAGTTGCTAGTTATGTAGCCACACCTCAAGGACGCAGAGAGTCGATGGATTGGATAAACGACAAATTCAAACACCCTCTTGTACGTAAATACATGATGGAAATGATTACCGACACATCGAAGAAAAAGAAAATCGATCATTTATACGGGCCGCGAATCGAAAACGACTCTGTAATGGTCGGTTCAGAGGCGATACAATTTACGGATGACGCGGACATAATTATCGATGGTGTTAGCTATAAAGGTACGCCCGGTCTATACGAACTACTCTTTATGAAGAATCCCGAAGAATACACAACGGACGACGCTGTTACGTATAAGAATATCTGCTTACAGACAAACGCCCACCTGCAAAAATACAATCCCAACGGGCCGGTCAACCGTAATCCGAAAGCTGATAAATACAAACAAGTTATACAGTACCTCTTCCCGCCGGCAAAACAAAACAAGAAAACTGGTGTTAAACAAGGACAAGGTCACAACCAGTACGCTTATTGGGACGATCCTAACGAATTGTGCGACCGTTTAAGACTTTTGCTGATGTCCCACGACGCAGGTCACACGGGTCACGCAAACGAAATAGCGTCTATTATAGAAGAACTCAAAGAGGCGGGACTTATAAAAGGTTTAGGAAATAGAAAAATACGAGCATTGATAAGATGAGTGTCGACAAGTTTGGACGTTATAGTGGCGGAATCGGTGATAATGCGGCACGACGAGGACCCCCAGGGGTCGGTTTTACTCTAACATCGGACGGAGATTATGATATGAAACACAAAGCGTTACGTAATGTCCACACGCCTGACGACGCTGATTCGGCCGTAAATCTAGGTACCATGGAGAAACAGTGTTTAACATTCGACCCGGTGATTGCGAAATATCAGGCGAAAAATATTCGTTTAGGCGGTCTAGCCAGACCGACAGCCGACGATGACGCTGTGACCAAAGAGTATTTAGAATCTTTAATCCCCATTAAACTAGTCGATAATTATTCGTTTGAAAATTTTCGATTAAGTAATGTAGGGCCGCCTCAGTTGGACGGAGATGCGATCAACATTCGTTACGCGAAGGAAAACATGCTCGTGAAAGATGGTGGTGGTGGTGGTGGTGGTGAGGGAAAATTTGACGCCGGCGGGTCGGTTATTAGTAACGTTAAAACACCCGCAGCTAAAAATGATGCTGTTACAAAATCGTACGTTGACAATCGCGTAATAAGCGTTACAAGCGGTAACAGCTGGCATCTACAGAATAAACGTCTCGGTCACGTAGCGGAACCTGTATTAGCTAAAGACGCTGTCAATTTAGATTTTCTTACGCAAAATACGCTTTTTCTTACTCGACTGCCGACCGGTGATATGTTCAACGCAAACAGTAAAAGAATCACAAACGTACCTGCTGGTGTGGAGCCTATTGACGCTGTCAGTGTCGAGCAATTACACAAACAAGAAGAAAACATTAAAATGTGGGTTGCCTTTAACACATTAAACGGCGGCGGTGTTAAGGGGTACTTTGATGCTGAATATTGAAAGCAGAGAATTTATACTGTTATGATATTCTCTCCAAATATGAAGAGATTTTGGAGCCGTAGAATGCACTGCAACTGACCATCTCAGAAATATATAAAGGGAATATACAAAAGTTGAAATGCAATAGTGATCCTATAAATTTATTCATTAACTCATTCGAATTTTCTAAATTATATCCATTTGACATTTTGAGTTCAGAATATTTTTTTGTATTTTTTTTTATCGAATAGCCCATTTAGAGGGCACGTTTAATCAACTTCTTAGCCCATGCTTGCTTCATTTTCCTTGAGTGGTTTTCTCTGTCCTCTTGCGTCCACTCTCTTCCTCTCCTGCACGTGGGTCTTTTACTCTCCCGCAACCCGTACGCAAGTTGCCGTATTGTACTTCTGAATATTGCTCTATCTCCTATAATTTCTGAGTCTATTGCGTTGTTTGCCAGGTCCTTGTCTATCTCTGTGAACCAGGTTATCTTGTTCCTGTGCTTGTTTAATATTGTGAAGATCTGTTTAGTTAGTCGGGTGTTCTCCATTCTGTATATATGTCCGTAGAATTGAAGTATTATTTTCCTGAATACGTCTGTTATTTTTTCTATTTTGGAATAAAGCTCTCCATTTGACCTCTGTTTATATTCTAACCCTGTGTTACTCTTTGGACCCAATATTTTCCGTAAAATCCTTCTCTCAATCTTTCCTATTTTCTCTACGTCCTGAGCTGTATGCAGTTTAAGTGTTTCCACCGCGTAGAGGACTGCTGGCCTAACTACCGTTTGGTAGTGCCTTAGTTTAGTGTTCCAGGATAGGGATTTTTTTGTTGTATTTTGTTGTATATTTTACAAAAAATATCACGATAATTTTTAGTTTAAACAAATGAACGTTCTTTTAAATAAATATTATTTTATTATAATTGAAGAATTACAAGATTTTAACAAGGAAACCCTATATACTGTTTGTATTTTTGTAATTTAACAAATCCCAACTGAAGTTTCCAAATTTATCGAAACACCAGCACAAGATTGTACCGTTATACATATTTATTTTTGATATCTAAAAATATATTGCTCACGCCAAATATGTGATCATAGCAACTAATGTAAATCACCTTTACATAAGACGTATATTTGTCGCTACGAAACTCCAGTTTAAAGCAAGTGTATATTTTTATTAACGTTAACACTGAGCATTTTTTTTAAAAGTCGGCAAATTTATGTAACACAATATTTTATAGCCGCGCTACGCTAATCCGACAAGAATTTAATAAAGTTAGCGTTAGGCTGCTCAGAAAATGACTATTAAGGAAACGCTTCGTCTGCATTAGAGTGTATTAATCTAATTACTGTATGTTAACTTTGTAACTCTTTCTCTGGTGAACAGAGAAGTTATATAGATCTACATCAAAAGTAACAATCGCTGAACGTGACGTGATAAAAGCGAATTTCTGATAGTTATTTGAAATACCATTCGAATTGATAATTATATTCAGCAAAAATAAGAATTTTAAATTTTAAAATTACATTGCAAATACGAAAATTAATCTGACCACCCGTTAAATTTATTTTATTATGAACAGATTCAGGAGATTCTCTGTAATTTGATTACGTTGATTTTAATGTTGACTAAGATAAAAGTCACATTAAAAAAAACACGTGAATAAGACATGATTCTTTTTTACATGATATGGCTACCGATATTGTTAAACGGATTTTGCTGGACTACGAACTCGAGCAAGCTACTGCTGTAGCTACCGATTTTTATTTCACGTTTCAATCAAACCTGTATTGTTAATCCAATTAAACTTTCAAATTACAAAGAAAATATGAACAAATCCTAAACTCCGTCAAATTCATTTTGTTACATTCAAGCGATTTTGAAATTTCTTATGCTCATTACTATGGTAGGTTGTAACGATTTTCAAAAAAGCGTAAAATAAAAAAAATAGTTCTTTTAATAATTAAGATTACCGCTATTTTGAAACTCGTTAACTCGTTGACTTGCTGTGTAAAGAAACTGTGCCAAATTTAAATGAAAATTTTATTATTTAACGTATTAAATTAAATATGCATTCGAACGTGAAAAAATAAACACAAAAAACACACACACACACACACACACACGCGCGCGTGCGCGAACTTTCAACGACACAGAATAAGTGATCTAAATGTATAAGCGCTCATTTCATGGTACTGCTCCAATGGAACTTTCCCAATAAAGCAATTAATGTAGCAACCACAAAACTAAGTTTGTGTAGTGTACACATACTGCCTTTAGGCCTATTTTCTTATTGTCCAAAAATAATTTTAACCTTGATTACAATAGTAAAATCAGAGCCCTTATGTTTTTTTTCATTTTGAATTGCCGCTATTTAGAACAGTGTTGATCGGATAAATGAAACCCTACCCAAACTGTAAACACTAAAGAGCTAAAACTATATGAACTGAAAACTTTAAAAGTAAAGTCATGTTCGGGGTCTTCTGATCTCCGGTCTGATCTTTACCAAATCAGCTGTTCAAATAATGAACATTCTCTAAAACGAGTAAAATGAAATTAAAGATATTTTTGTTTGTAATAATAATACAGGTTTTATAGTAGCTTAATGACGTAAAATAACGTTTAATTCAGAAAAGTTAAGAAGCTTTGTAAATGATTTTGTGGTGCAAGTAAAACGGTTTGGGGATATTATATGGTAACATTAATAGTTAATTAAAAATTTTTAAGTGTTGTTTTGTTTATTTAGAATTACTTAAATTATTCAAATCCTATAATTTGTTAAATAAACATCTTTTTTTTCAGAATATACTAAAACAAAAAAATGTTAAAGTGAGTGTCCCCGCAAAACATCAATATTTTTTGGAAGGTGCCTGACTTTTACAGAAGTATTTTGACATGCTGCCCTTTTTAGTAATTTTCTATTTTGTCTATGTTGAACTTTTGATATTTTTAAGGCTACTTTATGTCAATTAAAATGACAACCACTATTAGTTGAAGGCTGAGCGGCCACTAAATGCGGAGCTGAGAGGAATGAAGGTGATAAATGGCTAATCACAATAAGTAACTGTTGTTTTATCGAAGCTGCTTGAGCAGGGGGAAGCTAGTGCACGTGACCGGAGGTAGGATAGCAGTACTGGCTGTAGGCAGAGATAAATTGATTTACAACAGGTCGGCCACTAGACCTATGATCTGCATAGTTGTTAGGAACAATATTAAGTTACTTATATTGTCTCATTACGATCCAGGGACTGTGCAGAACTACGCGAGGGATCAAGGATCTGAAAAGGATCCTTCTTCTTACACAAGGATATGGACAGCTCCACCCATCAACTTTCGGAGGATGGTGGAACAATGCAGTGATGGAGGTTTTGAGCTACTCGTCAACGCACATTACATTGTGTGCGTTATGTTAAGCACCCAGAAGCGGAGTTCAGTCAGTTTAAAGAACGCGTTTACTGAACATTCAGTTTAAGAATGAACGGAGTTCAGTCAGTTTAAAGAACATTTAGGTCTACTGTAACGGATTCTAAGAAACTACTATGTTTAAAAACCGGTATCCTAGGTAACTAAAAAATAATAGCCTACGTTTGGAGACGTGATCAGCGTGATGGGCAATGCAGAAAACTTCAAAACCGAACCTAGACAGATCTAAGCTAAGCGGAGCGGAACTCAGCGACGCCGATTGACTCCGCTCATTTCCGTTACGCTTCAGTAGACGCACTTACTTTAAAAGCAATAGGTTAGGTTCTAATGCGTTGTCCGCTCCGTTCATCGCAACTCTGCTACGCATTTGGTGGCCGCTCGGCGTAAGACTAAATTTTTTATTTTGTACTCAAATTTTTTTACTGATATTATCCGGACTTAAACGTTTAATGCCACGTTTAAATTTGGACTGAAATCACTTCAAAAATTAATAAAATAATTGTAAATATTTAGCACAAATAATAATATTACAGATAATAATGTTAATTGCCTCATTAATTTTTCATCAAATAACATTTTTGAGTATTTGACTGGTCTCCATTTTTGATTGCACTAAGGCAGTGTTCAATAAATACATGCATTTAAATAAGGTTTTAGAAAATAGAGCTAACGTTAAAAGAAAATATTGTTATTCACTAAATATTTTATTTTATGTGACAGCATATTTACCAAACATTAATAAAAATAGTGTTTAACATTTTTTTCTAAAAATGCATCTTTTTACTAATTTTCAGTCCTCCTGTAATAAAAGATATTTAACTGTTTCCGAGCACGTTCACACTGTTTAAAGCGTGGATGTGTGATTCAATTTAACTTGTATTTGATTTATTAATTTTAAATTAAATAAACGGTGAAAGCAAACAATAACAAATTTATTGTTTTAAGTTATGGAACCGGGGGCGTGACTTTGACGGTTTGTAATATCAAATAAGTGCAATCGATATATATAGCAGCTTATCGATTGATTAAACATTAATTTGTTTGTAATAGAAGGGTGTAACATTAATAAGTATGTGTTTAATATTAAAATATGAATAAACTGAACGTAACATAAAGTATGTACATTATATTTATGTTCTGAGAATAATATTTGCCTCATTAAAGATATTTTTATTGTTGGAATATGTATTCTAAGTCGTCCGTAAATATTCATAATCTCCACTTGTTATTGTCTGTTATTTACACTACAAGCCTTTTAAGACTATAAAGTTTATAAACTATAAAGTTTTCCTGTTTTCACTCACCATCTGTCGAAAGTCAAACGTTTGTGTATTTTCCAATAATTGTTTTATTTTCTGCAGGTATGTTGTTTCATTCGAGTAAGTCGACTTCCTTTTCTAATTCATCGAAAGTTTTAAGAGATATTTGGGTATTTATGAGGTGTCTAAGTTCTTTAAAAAAAGCCTCCCAAGTCAGTTTTGTTACTTATTAATCTAGGAGGCATTAACTTCTCAATAGTTAAATAATAATCAATTTTCAATAAATTCTTAGTAAGATTTTATTTCAAAAAAACTTGCTTAACTTACTTTATGGTTGAGTGCTGGCTTCTGAATTCGAACTGGTGATCAGGTATTTCTACAAATGGCTTTAACCTTTAAAAAAACAGGTTCTCCAAGAGTTTGGATATCATAGGAAATAAAGATATTGGCCGATATGATGTTATTTCTTCCGATGGCTTGCCTGGCTTTAGTAACATGATAATTTTTGCTGTCTTGAAACAATCAGGAACAAATTAAAATTTCAAAACAGTTGTTAAATACATTTGAAAGAAATATCATACTTTTTCTGGACAGTTCCTAAGTATAACTGATGGGATTTCATCAATCCCTGTACGCTTTTTTGAATTTAATTTATTTATTTCCTGGGCAACTTCAAAGGATGTTGTAGGCTTAATACGTTTGTCACTTTTATGTACTTTAGTTAGGTTAACTGTAGATGGATACTCATTCGGTTGAAATACTCCATAAAGATGTTTGGCAAACAGTTCAGTCTTTCCGTCGTCACGTCGTAACCACCTCTCTGATATATCTCTAAGCGAAGGATCTCTAACAGTAGGTCGCTTAAGTCTACGTTTGGCTTTCCACAAAGAAATATCGGTATCCGAATCAGCTGACAGACCTTTCAAGTAGTACTCGAAACTATTCCTTTTTATTTCTTTGATTAAACGATTGAGCTGGTTACTTCTTCTATTAAATTTATTCTTGTCATCAGGGTGTTTTGATTTATGCCAGATACGACGTGATTTTCTCCTTTCTGTTATCATTTCTCAAACCATAAGAGAATAGCAGATACTTTGGTACCGAAAAGAGTTGAGGAATAGGGTTGAATTTCTTGCAGCCTCGCGAATAGCTTCTACAAAATTGCTTGCTTCATAATTCAGATCCACTATTACATTACTTTTAGCTCTTCAGTCTCTTCGCTCATTTAATTCATTCCTGAAATCATCCCAACTAGTATATTTATTGGTAAGTGTTGGATTTTTATTTTTTTGCTGTTATTGAGAGGGGATTTGAAGAAAAAAAATTTACTTATGCAGCATTTCTAAATATTCAACAGGCTTTTGATAAAGTATGGCACGAGGGGCTTGTTTTCAAACTTAGTAGGAAGTAGCCCGGGGAACTACTGCCGACTACCTCTATCATACCTTACAAACAGGAAATTTAAATTAATGGCCAAAGAATCTAAATCAGCTCTCTACTCAGTAAAAGCAGGAGTTCCACAAGGTTGTGTTCTGGGGCCTATTCTTTATCTGGTATACACAGCGGATATCCTAACTTCAAATAAAACTACAATTGCTACATTTTCCGATGATACTGTGATAATGCTGTAAGTAAATCCCGAGCTGAAGCGACATCAAATCTTCAGTCGGCATTAAATCACATAACACAGTGGACAGAAGACTGGAAAATTAAAGTCAAAGAACTAAAGTCTACTCAAGTGACATTTTCATTGTGGTACATAGATTCCGCAAGTTATGGGGTGTATCTTAATAAAAAATGAATTCCACAGAGTAAATCTGCTAAATATCTTGGAATGCATCATGATGAACACTTTACGTGGAAGCATCATGTATGTAAGAAAGCAGAGCAAATCAAACAAAAACTGCGTGATTTGTATTGGCTGATGGGACGAAAATCTCAGTTGGCCTTGCACCGCAAGAGATAGTGTACATCAGTAATTAGCCTGTTTGTACAAATGGTGCTGAACTTTGGGGTGTACAAACCCTCAAATCAACAGATTATTCAGCGAGTACGAAATCTTATTTATTCGTGCGATGACATATGCAAGATGGTACCAAAGGAATGATGACCTTCATGCGGACCTAGACTTGAAGTATATAAAGGAGATAATACAAGACTGCGCCTCTCGGCTAGAGAAGCGACTACATCAACATTTGAACGTCGAAACCATCCAAATTTAGATGTGGAATTAGAAGACAGACGACTTAAACGTCATAAGCAGCATGATTTAGTTCACTAAGTCTTATACACGTTATAGATCAATTATATGTATTACTAATTTAATCTGTAAGATTAAGATTGTAATAAATAAATAAATGAAAAAACTTACTATAAATATGTTTACAGAATTTAATAGTAATTGATAATCACGGAACGCAGCTGTCAGTTGTAACGGAAGGTTACTTTTCAGAATCATGGTTCTGGTTCTGAAGTTGTTAATGGAAGGTGAAGGTTAAATTAACTGCTCCTCAAAACGTGCTCATAATTCCAGATTAGGTTTTATATACGCACGCTTTAATAATTAATTTTCCTTATTAAAAATTGGCTACTAAATGATATGCTTGCAAATTGAGAAGTATAGGAGCTAAATTTAAAACGATTTTCGTTAAGTTGGCAATGGTAAACGTTTAGACAAACTGGTGAAAATCGGTTCAATGTTTTTGAAATTTAATTTATTGGCTACACTAAAGCATGTTACGTATTACAAAAAAAATTAAACGGATTGTGAGTTTATTCTAAGACGCAAAAAATTACATAAAAACCAACGTTAGATTTCTATTGTACAGAGACGTGAAAATCTTTTAAGTTTTATGTTTACAGTATTTAGAGAATTAATTGTAAAACATTTCCTTAAAAACTAATACAAAAATAATAATCTTACTTTAAAAATTGCATCTCGATCTTTTAATTATATGTACATTTATTTAATTAAAAAACATACTTTTAAATATATCAATGCGTGTCTTAACACTCTAATAATTCGTTACGTTAAAACACGTTTAAACAATATTTAATCGTGTTCTAACCTGTAATAACAATGAATAACTCTTGAAATAGCAACGATAAAGCTGGAAGTATTCGGAAGCGTCCTAAAATCAACAGTTTCAGGTTTAAACGGAGGCAGGTGTGTTCGTGCACCTGAGACCACTGAGCAAGATACATAACCTTAGGTTAAATATATGTACACCAATTCTTCATTCCAAAAATAACAATTTTGCATATTTAGATTCTAGGCGTTTTCACTGTAAAATACAAACGCAGACACGTTTTATCACGGATATTTAAGAATACGAATCCACAGGTGCACTTACTTACCGATATCTTTTGAATTAAATAGACATTACTTTTAAAATGTATTGTTATATGACATCATAATATCGTTCACCTGCATTTCTCATGAGGTAAATATAAAATGAGGCAGATTGGATATAAAAACTAAAGAAATATAATAAATTATAACACATCTATGTTTGTAAAAGCCAAAATTACTCTCTCACTTTTTACTGTATCTCAAGAACGACATAGTCAATGAAGTTGAAATGTCGCTTCCTGACTCCCTTATGGTGTAGTGTAATAAGGTTTGGTTAAAAAAAAAAAATATTTTATGTATTTTAAAATGGTTTCTTTCTATAACGTGAAAATATTAACGTATTTATTTGAAACTACGCCAATGTTTTAAGTGACCTAAAATTCCCATACACCTATTTGAAACAAAGTTTCGAGCATTATAGATTTTTGTCAGTTACATAAAATGCCTACTTCGCCACTTTTTTGCTTTAAACCACAATGACAGATTCAATTAAATTTGTATGGCGGAGTTAATAATACTCCTGTTGTGTTCAATAAGGCTCTTTGAAAAACATAACATCTTTTAGGTGATTAAAAAAAGGCTTCTTCCTAGAACATGAAAATCTCTGGTTTTTTTCTATTTTTATCAGCTTTCCAAAGGGAAAACTGCTGCACACATTTTAGTGAAACTTTGCGTTGATATTTGGAACTGTAACAAGGTATTAAGACATTTTCAAACTACCATAAATCAAATGACGGGCACTTAAAATATCACATTAACAAAAACATGTTATTTATTTCACATGAAAAGGTCTACCTGCCCGCTTTTTAATCGAAAACATTATTTCCATCATTTTTTTCTTTTAGATGGAACTACGACACGATTATAGATCATCTTAAACTGTATAACCTATTTAAAACAGTAGGCCCTATCTGTTTTTTTGTTTGTTTTTTAATCTAAAAGGCCTAATTTGCTCGCTTTTTGTTGGCATAACGGCTTAACATATCTCGATTAAATATTGTGGTAAATACAAGTATTAGCAGGTCTGGTACGTTAAAATGCAAATTGTTTGTCCTTTGTACACGCGGAATTACATGAACTAAATTAAGCGTCTTACGGGAAAACGCCAATTTAATTTTACGTATTTAGTTCAATAGAAGTTGAACGTTATAATTAAAATTGATTGCGTTTTATAAAAAAGTCACTTTATTTGTGAAAATAACATTTTTAGTTTATTCAAAAAACAAAAAGTACAGAGTTAATTTAAGTTAAGTGTTAAAAATAACAGTTTAACGTACCCTATGTGTTTTTCAATACTGTAACAATATCTCATTAATTTTCTCTGAGCAAATACTATTGAGAATTTTAAAACCTTTTTAGTATGAAGTACATTTATCGTATATTCTGAAAATACTTTTACACTAAAAAACACTTCCAGATTTTCAGCTCACTGTCTTTTAAGTTGTTTTACCTGAGTTTTATTATTAAAATCTTTGCAACAAATCCACCAATATCAATTTGATAACTTTGGATATTGAGAGAAACGAATGGAATAAAGATTACAGTGGAAATACCATTGATATTCCTTGTAATCGCTATACAATTAAAGACGAATAAAGCACAAGAAAACCATTAATAATTTTAAAAGTAAATATTCTTTGATTCATTTATTTTTTTAAATCGTTCTCGTAAATAATGTTTACCTACAAACAAAGTATAATGTGCGCTTTACACTTTTTAATTTGAATTTGTTCCCCTCTTTTTGCACACTCAACTTAACTCGCACACCGTTATTAGCTCTTGAGACCGTCAAAGGAAGAGTAATGAGTACGTAAAAGAACAAAAACAATCAATGTTTTTAATTACTAACTCAACCTTTTTAATGTAAAATGTTTAATATATATTTTTGCGAATTAAAAAGGCTCCTCGTAAGATCTTTGTAATGTCAAACGTTTCTGAGACAAAGACAAAATTATTTTAAAAGTGAATGTAATAAATTATCTTTATTGCAAAAAAATATGTTTTTAAAAATTAATTATAAAATTTAATTTTGAAAAATACTTTTAGAACTCAATCATTTTTCTAATGTAAATAAATAATTTATTTAACAAAAATGTAGAATGTTTATTAAGCTAAAAACGTTTTATTCGACGTAATTGCACTTAACTAAGTTTCTTTCTATGTAATTAAATTTTATTTTTTTAATTATTAGCGAATTCCCATTGGAAAATCAGTTATTGATACGGCTATCACGGTAAAACCCTTCAAATACGATATAAAAATGTTATTTTTCTCAACTTGGACAGGTTCTTTACGCTTAACAGTTTCAAAATAGCGGTTATTCAAAGTATCAGACAAATTATGAATTTACCTTACATTTTTTGGAAACCTGATTTCAGCAGCGTAATTATCGTTTAAATCAAATAAAATTTTTAATTTCCATTCGAAATACGTAAATGATTTTGACGTCAAGCAGGGTTCATTTTCGTATTTACAATAAAATTTAAAAAAATAATGTAAACGTAATTTATGCAGTTTTAAATTTATGCATATTGTAAAGCTGAATGGAATGTGTTTCTCAAATCAGATTTACATAAGATGCAGACTGTAACGCACAAAATGAATACGATATTGTTCCTATTTAGAAATTTTGTTTTCATCACGTCAAAGAGCCAATTGTGCCGCGATTATTTGCATTACTTTGTTTGTTTAGTAATTTTTACTAGAAATTAACATTATATGATAGACTTCTTTGAATATTCCATTAAAAATACTTTTATAAAAAAACTATAAAAGCAATTATTTGGCAATTAAATTTAATGTTTCTAACTTATTTTTGAAATTATAATCTAATAGAGTATCAATTAAATTTTGTTTTAAATGTTTATGTCCACTAAACATATATTATTATGTTCAACTAATAAGGCAGTAACTTTGTAGGCATTGTTTGGTAAAGGCTTTTTGATTCACTCTAAAGGCATACACGCAACAGTCTTTAAAATAATATGTAATTTTAAAAACATTAAGCTTACGTTTCTAAATCGTTTTGTTTTATTTTATTAAACTTACTACAGATATTTGTGTTGAGTTATAATTATTATAAAGAAATTTTATTATGTTTTGCAAATATAAATAATTCCAGATATCACCGAATTTTGTTTATTTAGAAAAATAACATTAAATAGTTAAATGCATGGCCCAATAACTATAAGTCAGTATTGGTAAAACGTATATTCTCATAGATTTTTTCTATTTTTAAAATAATGATTATTAAGGTAAGGCATAGAGTCGGAACTATGAAATGAGCACCAATCATATGATCATATATATATATATATGCATCACATGCACCAAATCAGTGAGGATAGCCGTTTTCACGTTTTAGAATCTGTATTATTTTTTTCCTCCTGGAGTGCTAACAGAGGCTCTGTGACCCGCGACACGTCAGCTGTAAGCTTTTTGTGTACCATTTTTATTTCACTTTAAACCGAATTCAGTGCCCTTAACGAGCTGCCGAAGCTCGAACAAGAGGTCCTTAATGAACTCCCGATCTGGTTGCTGAGGTCCAAAGAGTATCTTTCTTTTGACCTCCAGGTCCTCGCACTGGAGAAGTATATGTGCTGCAGTTTTAAAACCCTGGCCGTAGAGACGAAACTCAGGCGAGATTTGTAACAGTCCCACTTTATGTAGACGGCTCCGGATGTGGCCGTGTCCGGTGATCATGGCGAAGACCTGCCTCAGTGTCCTCCTGTTAAACCAAACAAGTGTCCTTGTCAGTTTAGAATCTGGTCCCGAGAGAAGGCGTTTCCCTAATCGTTGGCCAGGGAATTGCTTCCATCGCTTGATGTGCTCCTCCCTAGCCCATTTAATTACTGTACCTCTTGCAGTTGTGCGACTAATCCCGCACGCGGGCTCTGGTCCCACAAGTCGATCAGAAGCTCCTCTTTTGGCTATCAGGTCTGCTCTATAGTTTGTCTCAATCCCGCAATGCCATGGTACCCACCCTAATTGCAACATATTAGCATTTGCCAGGACACAAGGAATCCCATACCAACTTGAAAGAGATTTTAACAGAGCTAAGAGCCTGTATTGCCATCTGGCTATTTGTGACTATTAGAATGTCGTTATCTGTAGGTCCTTCCTCTAATACTCGATTACCACTGACGAGATTGAACAGATATCAGCTTCGAACACTGTGAAAAACCTTCCTAGGCTAGCATTAAATGCAACCTCAGTGGTTTCGCAGTATTCTGAGTCTGGGTCATACTATGATGGCAGCTTCAAGTACTCATATTATTGTCAAAATAAATGCTAAATACTATTTATAAACAACTAGAGTATTATAAGACACTGGTTTCTCAATCAGGAAAGGGACCTTAGCCTAACCACACGCTTACGAAGCAAGCGAAGTAACAAATAACCCTTAACCCTACTTAAATATGCTCAGCCACGGCAATATCAACTATATCGAGATAGTGTTTTGTGGTAAGTAAAATTAATACACATACAGCAAAGCTTGCTATACGTATAGGTCTGTATTTATATGATTTAGTTTCATATTTATAATTTTATTTTATTAAAGCAGTACGTGGGTGCATTTTGTACGGATAAACAAGAACTGGAAATAAGGTAAGAGTATAATTCTTATTGAAAGCAGTTAATTATTTTTCTGTTATAAATTTTTTAAACAGTCACGTTTGGAGTTATTTGCCATTCTATATATAAATCAAATTTCGCATTGTTTAAAAGAAACTCAAGAAAGTGCATTTTTAATGTTCAAAATAATTGTAAAAATAAAATTTTTAATTTCTAGAATACCCATGAACACCAACACCATTGAGGCAAGTAGACAACAAATATAAACATAATCTCAAATTACGTTATTACGAGAAAAAAAATAACTTTATTTTCAAAAGGTGAAACTGTTATTCTTAACACAGGTTATACAAAACCAGTTAAGACGTTAAATACTTTCTTCAGACATTACGTTAGTGATTTTAAATTTGAAAAATTAAAATAACAGTTTTAAATACCCCATAAAACATAATTTACAAAATCCAGAAAACTGCATACATTACAGTCCTATAGCCAACAGTTTTATTGAAATAGTAGATGTTGGTTGAGCAGTATGTATGTTGGTTGAAAAGTTGATGCATGGTGCAGCAGTATTTTCCGTAATACCTTCCCGTAAAGTAAGTAGTTTTACATGGATTTAAAACAGGCTTAACAAACATTTATAAACACAAAATCTAGAACGAACTTTTGTTTCAATAATTACTTTTCAGACAACAGTACTTTGCCCTCACAATTTTCCAGTTTATTTCCGTCCGGGTGGTTCCTAAATAGAGGCATAGGTCTCTTAGCCATGACAGAAAATCTATTGCGCGGAAATTGAAAACTTAAGAGACCTATTGGGATGGATTTCCGACTTTATAACCCACATATATATAGGCCTACTACTCACTGCCTCGCTCCCGTCATGATTTCTCCAGAACTAATGAACTGACTGGAATATAATTTGTAAGTAAACTTCCTCTTTGGTTCATTGATTACAGTTTAAAAATTTAAATTAATTTCCTAGGTATGTTGAAATTCATAAATACTATTTCTATTAGGCAAAATATTTGCATAGGCTTGTGTTACATTCTATACAAAAATAAGTAAAGATCGATATTTTAAATGATTTTTTAAACGTATTGCGTTACAAAGTTCTAAACGAATTAAATATTTTTAGATTTCTTCTGAACTTAAAAGAAAAGTATTAACCAAGTACATAAGGAAATGTTATTTAAAAAATCGACGCCTCTTTTACCCTATTACAACAATTAAGTTGCGCCTTACATGAAAAAATGGAGAATATATTTTTAGATTAAAAATTGAAATTTTCTCAAAACATGTAAGAACGAACTTTTTCGCAACTCAAACCCGCAGTAAAGAGCTTTTAGTAAAAGAATTACTTCGATTAAAGACGGAAAGCAGAGAACATGCAGAGTTTTCTATCCTGTAAGGATAGATTCTATAATCAAGTTGCCTTAAATAAACGTTCATTTCCATTCTCCACTTTACCTCCGAAGTAAATTACAAAAGTCTGAACGTAAGTTAACGAAAAACATGGACGGGACTCTTGTATTTTAAGCCAAAGATTTTGTATTTTACACGGGTATTCTGTTAGTCGTAACATTCAGCTATATTATTCTTCACAATAAGAATCCTTTTTGATTTGAACAACCGAAACCGAATTCAGAAGTAAAAGTGTGCTTAAATGTTGGAAGAAACTTTTTTTAACGTTAATTACTGTGTTGGAAAAACATTTTCAAACAAATATAAAAAAATGTAAACATATTATTTTGTATAAAATTTAGAACGGCCGCCATGTTTAAACTGTTGCCGTATTTTGCGGGGTAATAAGTAAATTTGTTCAAGCGTTTAAATATTTAACTTAGACCAAAATTGATTTTTGCACCAGTTTGAATCATAATGGAAAATTCCAAACGCTATAGTGCTAAAACACACACTCGCGCGCGCTCACACACACACACACACACACACACACACACACACACACACACACACACACACACACACACACACACACACACGTCTAGCTGACGTAATCGAATTTTCTCAAAACATTCAACATTTAATGACTATACAAAACAATTTTTCGATCCGCCAAAACTAAACAATCCACAAATTAATTTTTATAATATTAATAATAACTTTTAAAACAAACACAGTTTAATTTATAATGTTGTAAAAGCTGTTAATCCGCTTCCAAATGACCGGCTCTGGGTTTGAGTAAGAAGCTCATTTCTAATAAAAATCTTCTAATATGGAAAACCTCTGCCGTATCACCTAAACAAGGGGTGGTTCTATTTCTATGTAGGAAAACGTATTCCAAAGCCAATACGAGCCAATATTCATGCTTGCTTGTTTGTACATTAATTGAAGTTTTGTTTTACGAAAAAAGAGCGCTCAAACTTGGAAATAGACTTTAGCAGCGGTTTCTATATGAAATTTAAAAATTGCCAGCCATAGGCCTTAATATAAAATATGTATTTTAAAAAAAAGTTAAATACACTTATTTTATTAAAGGAAAAAGTAGGTAAGATCTAGAAATATTTTTTTTTAATCTTAGTTTCAAAAACTCCCAGTGGTGATACAGTTTAAAAAAAACCTGTTAGCTTACATTAGGTTGTAATTAATTATGGTTCTACAGCTAGACATACATTTTTTCTAATTAAATTTTAACAAATAATGTTTTTTTTAAATATATCTTATTCATTTTTGACTTCGTTTATTGTTATGATTAATATAAATTTGTATTACAAAATTTTCTTTTTCAAAGTATGAAAGTTGGTAATACTTTGTGCAGGCTAGTAAGTCAGTGAGATGATACTTGTAACTTTGTATTTCAAAATCTGTGATCGGTATTGTTATTACCGGAAGTTGTTACTACAGCTGTACTGCTACCGGATGCTGTTATTAATAACAGCTTTACTGCTACCAAACAGTGTTACTTGATTAATGTGGTTAGGCCAAGAAAATCCTGTTCATTAATCTTCATCAGCCGCTGTTACTAAGAACTAACTTAACCTAAGCTTTTTACCGATCGACTCCCCTTATAGAATTTCGCCTTCAGGCGGATTATTTGTTTCCTTTATAGGCTACCTTTCGTTCAAAACATTGTTTTTATGATACAATTTTCTAAATTAATCTGCATGGGATCGAATAAAGCTGTTATTATATTAGGTTTATTTTCACTTCCCTCAGTTTCATCACGGCTGTGGTTGGTTTTATGCAGTCCTACGTGCGTTATATTACTCGTGTAATAGGCCTATCTGTTGTACCAAGTTAACACTGAATACTAAAGTCATTGTTAAAAGCATTAAATTGTATAATTATGGATAAATTATATTTTAATTACTACAAACCTAATTTTACAAACAATTAACACACGTTTGTAGTAAACCTATTGACGCAAAAATTAAAAGATTGTTTTTAGACATTTTCTCGTTTTCAGAAGTATCAGCAATGGATAAATTTAAAATATGCTTATCTAATTTATTAAAATCGGTGTTTTAAATTGTGGTTATGCGGGTCAAGTAAGTATGAGGTGTGTTCAGAAAGTAACGAGAATTTTTAAATTTCGCGGGTTTGGAGAGTCCGAGTGTCAAACATTTTTTTTTATTATGTTGGTATACATGCCCTTGAAGTATGATAAAACTTTCAGCTGTTTTCATTGTTGATTTTGTCTGTGATAGCTACTAAGGTTATACGTATTTTTATGAGCTCGGCCTTTTTCGTTTGTTATAGAAATGGATCAAAGAATTTGTATCAAATTTTGCGTAAAAAATGGAATAAAGTGTGTGAAATGTTAACAAAGGCCTATGGTGAGTCTGCTATGAGTAAAGCAAGAGTTTACGAGTGGTATACGTTTTTCCAAGAAGGCCGCAACGATTCCAAAAACAGTACTGTAACGATGCCTCGGCCTCCATATTCGTCAGCGGAGAATATGGATTATTATATATATATATATATATATATATATATATATATATATATATATATCAAATATAAATATATATATAATATAATAATATATAATATAATATAATATAATATAATAATATATAATATAATATAATATAAAATATAATAATATATAAAAATAAAAATATATATATATATATATATATATATATATATCTTAAATTTACGTAACATCTTTGTCACATTTTCAAATAAAACAAATTTACTTTTCTAACATTTTGAAAACATAGTAAAATTAAACTGTATGTTAACAATAAACCGTTGCCAATATTAGAGAATAACTTAGTACAAAACATAATTGAAACTTTTTAGAGTACAGAATTCGTTGAGAACACTGTTTGAAAGAAACATAAATGATGTAAAAACATTCCTGCCTTTGGCATCTTGTTTTTTTGTCTCGGACAGACTGGAAAATTTCAGAACCCCAAAAAAAATGTTTGCACGGTATTTCGTTAACCAAGTTTGAAAGGCCCAAACGTAATTTAAAATTACATCTAGAGGTCTAGGTTGGTGTCGAGCCTACATTAAGATAAAATTAAAACCTTAATCTGCTTTCTGAACCTTAAGGCGTCAGATTACGAATTATTTATGCAAAGCAGACCGTGCTGTTCAGCCAACCTGAAATTATTATTCATTTAGCTTCTGTTTTTAAGGATAAAGCTTTTATTTTGAATGTCTAAAACATGAAAAATGTTATTGACACATAATATTTATTTTTGACATGATATTTTAAGAGGCATTTTAATAAATAAACTGTCTGAAGGATGTGGATCTGAAGTTTTTTTTTTATATTTCAGTAACTATACAGTACTTTTCTATCAAAATAATAAAAAGTCATAACTTTTGAAAGGCGATAAAAATTGAACTATTTCAAGGTACGCAAGTTATTTTATATTAAAAGTCACCAACTTGACAATATCAATTGATTTACTTCTGTAAAATTGTTGCATTTAAATATCTAACAAATATTTCAAAAACCGTTATTTTAAAATTATTTCAAAATTATTTCAAAAATATTTTTATATAAAATTTACAAAAAACAACAATTTCTAACAATAAAAAGTGTGTTTTACAGATTAAAACGAAGTGTGCATCCAAAATACAAATGGTTACTTCGGTTATCTTTTTATGATAGTCGAAGGATAGGTACAGACCAAAACCAAACATTTTTTTTTTATTTGTTTACAAAGCCCAAGAACAGCCTATACAGAAATGTTTTTACTTTTTTGTTAATAACTGTGTTATCATCTGGCAGAAGAAATGTTCGATGTCAGCCCTTCATCGCAAGTTTACAGCAGTTGCTTCTTCCACTGCTTGTGGGTACAATTGGGTTTCATAAGTTCTTTAGGGTTTTATGGGGTTCGAAGGTTTTTTCAGTAATCCAAATCCGACAAGTAATTATGGAAATAAAATTCCCAACCATACAGTGCCCCACATGTGTAAGTAAGGCTAGATTAAATCTATAGAGTCCGCATGCTTAAGTTAAGCTTTCTCTTAGCCAGGTAAGCTGTTTCAACTTGGCTTGGGTTAAAAGAGTGCAGACAGATGAAGAAAGGATAGATTCAGTTAGGGTACCTCAGGACTGCCAAACCAGTCCTACACTTAGTGATTGTATTTAAGGTGCTTTAAGTTCTGCGTCACAATTATATGTGTGCTAGATCATGACAGATATGTGTAAAGAACTTGTCATTTAAACCGGAGCTCTAAAACAAATATATGATAATATTGCTACTGCTTAAAATACTGTTCTTAAGTAGGTTTTTTTTAACTAAGAATATTTAAATGATAATATTCACTAATTTATTTTTTAGTGCAACTGTTTAGTTATGAAATACAACTCAACAGGATGTCTGTAAATGTGTTATTTAATTGCAATTCAGCTGTTTAGTTTCAATAAATCAGTGACAAAATGTCTGCTCTCGAAGGTCACCACTACACCAAGCTATAAATAGAAATTACGATAACATAGCTTCAGTCACAGTAAAACGAAATGAGAGTTTGGTGATCAAGGTGGCAAGACAATGGTCAGTCTGCTGCGACTCCAAACTGCGCACATTAGTGTCGTAGGATCCAAACTTAATATTATTGTTCAAACGACGATCCCTTGTTCACATTAGTCTACCTGCTGCAAAACATTTTTTTTAATAATAAAAAGTAAGTAAATAAAAAATATAATATAAAAATAACGACAGTTAGCCAGAAACAGCTGATTAGTGAAGAAAATTGTGTAGACTATTAAGAGCTAAACTTGCTTTGGCTTTATCTTAGTTTGCAAAGAGGCGGGCGAAAAATGAAAACTGTATTTAATCGCTCTAAAATGGTTTTATAAGCAGATAAGATTTCTAACATGTAATAAGTAATTATTTCTCTTGAAAGATTCATATTATTTAATGTAATCGTAGAAAAATATAATGTGATAAAGCAATATCAATAGCATTAACAAAATTATACTTTATGAGATAAATACTTTAATTAGAACATTATTAACGATATATTTGTTATTGTATGACAAAGGTAATACTTTTATGATATTATTTGTACTTTATGTTACCTTAATTATTAGTTGCACACAATAATAACTATTTTAATGGTGTAATTTATGGGAATCTATTAAGAGCTCATGAACTAGCGGAAGTAAAATTTAATTTCAGCTGTTTGCAATAGTAATGTTATTACTCGTTATCTTATCAATCAATTTTGTGAACAACAGAACATTTTAATTTCATAATTTTATCTTCAATAAGCATGACCTAAATGTGCAGCGACTTAGCAGAATAAGAAGAACGAGATAATAGAATTGTATTAATAAAGTGAAACTGTTAAATGTCTTGAAATCAATTGATATTGTCCGAGGAGTTAATTTAATTCATGCAATTTTTCAATCACTATTTAAAATTCAGTTTTTAATTATACAATTTCTAGTTTAATATAATTTAATATTTATTACAACGAATTGTTTGCTAATAGTGTTTTATTTCGCACCATACGTTACTGCATTAATATTTAATTGATTGTTCGTGGCGAGAACATAAGTCATTGATCATTGGCTTACACTGAAACCAATGAACACGTTTTTGTAAACAACAATTCACTAAAACGTTTTCTATCTAGATGCCGTTGCATTGTTTAGCAACAAAGTTATGGCCACGCTATTCTTGTAGTAGTAATGTAATTTAAAATTTTAAAAAAATAATTTTTCGAATTTTTACGGTGTTTGTGAAATAATATTTTCAAGAAAAACAGTAGGTAAGATAACATTTTTTAATAATGACCAGAATTCATATTTTTGGTAAAATACCAAAATATTGGCATAATAATATGTCCTTTTATATAAAGTGATGTGCATTTGTTACTTGTTTGAAATTTTTAACTAAACCTCAACTATATTTACGAATTGGAACTGATTACAGCTTTTAAAATAGAACTAAAAAAATCTTATTTTTCAATAACATTAACTTAATAAAATCATTAAACGATACAAACAAAATATTCTTACGACTAAAACCAGCAATAAAATATTACATTTTACGGTTTTTGCATATTGAACTATTGATTAATTGTTAACGATTCATGATTAACTACTGATTCCTGTAATGTTATTAGCAAATGGTAATAGTAAAAGGCAGTTGTTTAAATGAAAATTGTTAGTTAAATACAAATTTTTCAATTGGAAATTCATTGTTAAAGATTCATGATTAACTACTGATTACTGTGATCAGACCTAATAAATACAAATTGTTCAATTGGAAATTATTCATGCGAAAGACAAATAATGTGTCTAAAAAACTTTAAATATAAGTGAATATTATTAAAAAATTTCAATTTTAAAAGATCGCTATTTTATTACTTTATTCAGAAAATTGACTATTTTCACTAAAAAAATTTTTGAATACAGATATAGTCAAACAGTTCTTAAGTTTACGTATCATTATAATCGGAAGACTAAACTGGCAGTTAAAATGCATTATTTAAAAAAACTGTATTTACTCGTAGAACTATTAGAAACCAAAATAAAATAAAATGTAGAGGCATGCATTATTCAATCTACATATAGTGAAATTCCAATTACGGTGCAGTTTGTATTGGTCTTAATTCTAAATAAATAGCTAAGCCTACTATTTTTGTACCAAATTGTGTATACATGTATGTGTACATATTATTAGGACGCTACACAGTAGGTTTAGCCTAATTTTAATTTTAAGTTCTATAAGAGTATTTAAAGTTGTCGAACAAATTAATATTGTTACTACAAACCATAGCGTATTACAGAAATATTAATATTATTTACAGTTTAAATAGTTTCGCATAAAATTTAAATTAACTAAATAAATACTCGCTCATTTCAGCATGGCTAATCAATACATAATATAGAAATAGGATATCAGTCTTTATGCATGATTAGGTTCAACGATGGCCAAAGTATAGACGGTATAAAATATACTTTGAATTGTGTCACAGGAACCAAAAGTAATCCGAATTTAAGGTAATGCCGGCGGCCCATTAAAACATCGAATTTCGTGGCTCCCAAAGTGTGTACTAACAGTATAAAATAAAGAAATGATTTCTTTTAGATAACCTACATTTTAAAATATTTTTGATGAATTTTGAGAATATTTAACTAATTATAATGTCTACTACAAAAAATAAATAAGATCGTTAAAATTATACAAATGTATATACCATATCGTACATTAAATATATATATATATATATATATATATATATATATATATATATATATATATATATATATATATATATATATATATATATATATATATATATATATATATATATATATATATATATATATATATATATATATATATATATATATATATATATATATATATATATTTTATTTTATGAAAACAATTAGAATGAATTACTTTCTAATTGTTAAAAAGAATCTAATTCATATTATATTTCTGAAAGTTTGTGTGTGTGTTTGTTTGTTTGTTTGTTATTCAATCACGCTTTAACCACTGGACCAATTGAGATGAAATTTGGTACGAATATGGCTTAAGAATCTGAGACACACATAGGCCTATTACCGTTTAAAAAACGTAATTATACTACTTATCCGGCCCAAAATAATTATTAGTATTTAGTTTTGTAACATGTGTTAACTGTAGTTAGGTTTAATTACTGTTTACTGAACATGAGATTTAGGCACCTGAGATGGACATAGATCTAATCCCATTTTACAAATCTTAATCTATGTTTTATTTATTGCAAAATTATTGTTTTTAATGTTACATTTTCATCTAATAATCACAATCTGGTATTTTTCATTTAAGACTTTTCAATGTTTTTGAAGCAGAGTGCAGAATATATATATATATATATATATATATATATATATATATATATATATATATATATATATATTATATACAATTTTATTAGGATAATTTAATTGTAAGGTAGTATATATCTTTGTGTAATTACATTATATAAAAAAATGGTAAATATGCAGTGCAGCATCTATTGGAGTTTTCGATATTTTTGTTACTAAAATGCTTTATTATGTGCCCAAAAGCAAGAATCCAAAATATGAAAGCAGGAGAACTACGATAAAAATCGAAAATAAAAGTGACCAACATAACCTCAAAATTGCTACCGGCAAAAATCGGTACCGTGTTGTACTGATTGTAGACGTATTTTTATTGTTTTACTGATCTCAGTAAAACAATAAAAATACGTCTAACATTGGTTTGGGTGATAGGAAACCCATTTTTTAAAAGAATAGTGCATAACCTAAGTGACACGGTTGTTAGGCCTAACACGGTGATGCGTGAAAAAACCTTTATATTTTTTTAAAGAATATTAGGCTACATATCCTAACTGTCACGGTTGTTAGGCAAAACACGGTGATGCGTAAAAAAAACTTTTGTATTTTTTTAAAGAATACTACATATCCTAACTGACATGGTTGTTAGGCCTAACACGGTGATGTGTGAAAAAACCTTTAAATTTTTTAAAAGAATACTACGTATATTAACTGAAACGGTTGTTAGGCCTAACACGGTGATGCGTAAAAAAACTTTTATATTTTTTTAAAGAATACTACATATCCTAACAGATATGATTGTTGGGCCTATCATTGTGATGTGTGAAAAAAACCTTTATTTTTTTAAAGAGTTTCCAAACCTTAACTGACATGGTTGTCAGGCCTAACATAGTGATGCGTGATAAATCTTTATATTTTTTTAAAGAATACTCAATAAGATAACTAACATAGTTGTTAGGCCTAACACGGTGATGCATTAAAAGAACCTTTATTTATTTTTTTTAAAAAGAGTACTCCACAACCTAACTGACACGGTTGTTGGGCCTAATACGGTTATGCATGAAAAAAAAACTTTATATTTTTTTTAAAGAGTACTCCATAACTTAACTAACACAGTGATGCGTGAAAAAACCTTTATATTTTTTTAAAGAGTACTACATATCCTGACACGGTTGTTGGGCCTATCACGGTGATGCGTAAAAAAACTTATATTTTTTTAAAGAATACTATATATCTTAACTGACATGGTTGTTGGGCCTATCATGGTGATGTGTGAAAAAAACCTTTATTTTTTTAAAGAGTACTCCAAACCTTAACTGACACGGTTGTTAGGCCTGACACGGTGATGCGTAAAAAAACCTTTATATTTTTTTAAAGAATACTACATATCCTAACTGACACGGTTGTTAGGCCTAACATAGTGATGGGTGAAAAATCTTTATATTTTTTTACAGAATACTGCATAAGCTAAATAATATGGTTTTTAGGCCTAACACGGTGATGCATTAAAAACACCTTTATTTTTTTTTTAAAAGAGTACTCCATAACCTAACTGACACGGTTGTTGGGTTAAACGGTGATGCACGAAAAAAACCTTATTTTTTTTTAAAGAGTACTCCAAAACTTATCTAACACGGTGATGCATGATCTTTAATTTATATTATGATTGCGGACAAAGCCGTGACGGGTAACAGCTAATCATATTATATTTCTGAAAGTTTGTTTCTGTTTATTTGTTTGTTATTCAATCACACTTTAACTACTGGACCAAATGAGATTACATTTGGTGTGAACACGTTTTAGGTATCTGAGATAAACAAAATACTATTCCAGTTTAATTGTATAATAATGACTTTTTAATAATATTGTATTTTATTAAAATATGACATGACCCTGTTTTAGCGTATCGAGTAGCAAAAATTTATATGTCTTTGCCGAAAACCATAAATCGTATAATATTGTATATAGAAATATATTAAAATGAAATGACCTATTCTGATTTTGAAAATCGACTATAAGTTTTATTGCTTACATTATAATTGCAGGCAAAGCCGCAACGGGTAACAGCTAGTAAGCTATAAATATAAAACCGATGATATTATGAAATTATATCTAATCCAATAATTAACTGATTATCAGCTACATCATTATCATTACTGTTTTATTGTTCAACTACTTCCATCAAGGTAGTCTCATCAGATAAAACATGCTTTTTATAGTATTTTTAAATAGAAAAATATTTTCTAACATTGGTCTTTTTTCAATTTAAACTGAACCATTAGTTAGGAAATTCGGAACTAAACCCATCTTCAGACAGACATTAAAATCCGAATTAAAATGTCGTCAGAACAAGATGAAGCATAAATATTTTTATAGTTAATTCTTTCATTAAAACGAACAAATGTCATTTTCAGTACGCAATACAATATATTAAACGAGTATACAATTAAATTTAACCTAACCATTTTTCGTGTAGTACGATATTTTTCGCTTGCACCCTTAACCGAGTTAGTTTTAAAATAAGGAACTTATATTTTTTATACGCTTAGTCGATTGAAAGATTCAGTTCGTTGGCCTTGATTAAATTGAAAGAGAAAACAGAATGGTTGCTCTTCCAAAGTGTATTTCTCTCTCCGTCAATAGTTGAACGACTTAATTCAATATTTTTTCTTACAAGATCTTTTTAAGAAGACTTCGACCTCTCTTTTATTATTCTAGTTTTTTACTTTACTTTTGTTAATAAATACATAAATATACTTATATTAAAAATCATTTTTCGTACAAAATATTAATTTATGTTTGAATTGTCACACCTAGGCCTGCTTACATTTGTGAAATACAGTAGGCCTGCTTACATTTTGTGAAACACTAAAGGGAAATGTTTTTCGTGATCAAAATTGTCCGATTTCAGCTTAAAATTTTTAATTGCTTGTTGTGTTATCAGCTGCAAAAAATTTGTCGCTATTTAAACAGTTAAAATATAATTAAACAACGCCTAAAAATAAGTGAATACAGTTATTGTCTATTATTAGCTGTTAGAGGATATAATACAATGTTTAGTTTATTTTAATGGAATTCTGCAGCCGTTTTGTACAGATAATATTATTGGTAGATGCATATTAAGTAATAATTAAAGAATAATTATTATTATTGGCAGATAATAATTAACTATACATTGACTTTGTTATACATATACCCATATGTTACCTGTTTGGAGAAATATTTTTGTAGACTATTTTAGAATAAGATAATTTTTCTATGATATTTTCTTCAATATACCTTAAAATTTTGATAACCATATTCATTTCGAGGTCCAGTGATTCTAAAAAAGTGTTTTTTACTAGAATGTCTGTCCGTCTCACTCACTCTCTCTCTCTCTCTCTCTCTTTTTTCTTTCTCTCTCTCTCTCTCTCTCTCTCTCTCTCTCTCTCTCTCTCTCTCTCTCTCTCTCTCCCCATCTATCTATCTATCTATTTCTCTCTCTCTCTCTCTCTCTCTCTCTCTCTCTCTCTCTCTCTCTCTCTCTCTCTTTCTCTCTCTCTGTATCCATCGTTACTGGGACTAATACCAATATTTTTGAAAATTGAAAATTTGCGAGCAGGTCTAACTTTCCCAAATTTGAGACGTCTTTAATTTTCAAAAACAAGTTTTTCGTAGGCTACTTTTTTCTCGATAAAACAAATAAATCGGATTTTTTAAAGTCAAATCTAGCAATTTAGTTGAAACTTTACTTAACATAATAAATATTATCAAACAAAATTTGGCCAAATACTGTATTTACATTTATAACATTTTAAAATAACAGAAAAATTAAAATATATTGTTAAAAAAGCCGTTGCCAGTATTACAGATACGTTAATATAAAACATAGACCTGGTTGACAAAATAAACACTTTTTAAGGGTTTTACAAAATTTGAGTATAAAATACGTTGAGAACACTGTTTGAAAGGAACAGAAATGGAATAAAACATTGCTGCCTTTGATATCTTGTTTCGTGTTTGGCAGACTGGCGAATTTCAGAACCCAAAAAAAGATTTACCTGATATTTCGTTAACCAAATTAGAAACCCTTAAACGTGATTTAAAATTACATCTTGAGCTCCTCATTGTTTTAGAGCCTACATTAAGATAAATTAAAACCTTAATCTGCTTTCTGAACATTAAGGCGTCAGACTAAGAATTAGTTACGCAAGTGAAACCGTATTATCTAACCTCAAATTATTATTTGTTTAGCTTTTCATTTTTAAAATTAATTTTAACATAGTTTTATTTTATTTGATAAACATGCCTTCATCTTGATTTTGTAATATATGAAAAATATTGTTATTGTCATTGTTAATTCTACTATTTTAAGAAGAAATTTAGTTTAAAAAACTGTGTTTTTATATTTCAACAAATTCACAAAAATCCTGAGCATTTATTCGTCATTTTTAATGATAAAAATATTACTATAATCGAATAGTGTTAGTATTTTTTTCTACGGTTCCATATTCTGATTTTTTTAGATATAATTGAATTTAAGAAAATGTTTGTAATGTTTTAGACGATTTACTTTGGGTTATGCACAAAAATTGAATTGGTTTGGCCGTTTAGTCTGTAAAAAATATATAAGTAAGCATATCTCTACAAATATTATTATTCCAAAACAAACACTGACATTCCGCAAATCTCAAAATTAATGTGTTCTCTGAAAAATAAATTTCGAATTTTTCTGCTCTGCGAATAATAGCATTAAATTCTGCTCTGTGAAGCAATAAATTAAAATAAAGTATTTGTCGTGTCCCAACCTCCTCTTGGTTTGGCTTTGTTCGAATTTTAGAACAACTTCTTGGTATATAGGTACAGTACTGGTACATTAGTAACCTTCTTTGAATGCTAGCAGCCTTTAGGAGTAGATAGGTAATCCTACAACTTTACTAAGCAAATCAGTTATCATTTTTTTACAAAAAAAAAATAGACACCGAACTACACATGCATATCAAAATGTAAATTAACCAAAATTGCAGGAGTCGGGTTGTGAAACGTTTCAATACAATACATCTTTCAATACAAGGAAAGAATTTAACGAGTTTAAAATACATAAAACGTTTCCATGGGAAGAACAACGTATGGTGCAGTGACACGTGTCGGATTTTAAACATTTGTTTTGGTTTTTATAGAAAAATGAAAAAATAAGAACTAAATATTTTTGTGTTTAAACGTACTAATAACAAAATTTTTGTAATTTAATTATTTATAGAATATGGTACTCGTTTAATGTGTTGAAATTATAGGTTGTATTAACTTGTTCTTACTAATAAATTCTTCTTGGCTATCTGAATTTATAAAGTTATTAATACTTAATAAATAACTCAAGCACGCGCGCGCGCACGCACACACACACACACACACACACACACACACACACACACAAGTAATAAAAAGGAAATGAGAAGAAGAGTCATTAAACGCACTAAGGGCTTTTTAATTTCTAAACTGGACATTATTTTAAAAATTTAAACGTCGAATTAAAGGAAAACATGAATTCAACATGAAAGCAGAAAGATAAATGTTATTCTGGCTTTGTGTCCTCTGTTTCTGTGTTCGCTGAAAAACACTTTTTTAATGGCAATGCATTTAGCCTTTCACTATGAAGCACTTGAAAAGGTTTGGGTTTGAAAAATGGAATTTGTTTGACTGAAATGTTTAAATTGGTGCGGATACATTTTTACTATGCAGCAGAGAGAGAGAGAGAGAGAGAGAGAGAGAGAGAGAGAGAGAGAGAGAGAGAGAGAGAGAGAGAGAGAGAGAGAGAGAGAGAGAGAGAGAGAGAGAGAAATTTCCGTTTCTATTTAATATATATTATAAGCTGGATTGCTGGTGAACATTAAGGTTAGGTTCATCACAAGTGTATTAATAAGAAACAACAGGGTGCATTTAGTACTTAGAGGCTTAGGTTAACAAGCGTGGATTTAGGGGGTTGTGAAAAACGTAGAATTCAAGAAATTAAGCAAACTATAGGCAGTTTGAAAAACATGTGATTGAAAATTGTAAACTATAGTAGTCTGTTTTGTGCTACAATGGAGAAAAGATTGGAAATTGACAACTAAAGAGAGACGGAATTTCTGCTATAAAACTAATGATGTAAAACAACGCAGTAACGAATGTTCTGACAGTTGAGGTAAGAAATAACGAAATAGTCTTCAGCACTGAATGAAAGTATTGAAACATATTGAGAAAAATAATGAAGTGATGTGTTTTAGAGAAAATTGTCTGCACAAAATGGGCTTTGGCCTTGAAATGGTGGGGAGTGATGATTATTTGGAAGAAGTGAATTATGGAAGGTACAATACAGGTACGTAGTATAGGTGTTGCAGTAATAATAACTATACTGCACTAGGATTATAAGTTAATATAAAGTTTGTTTAGTTTATGGTTTTCATTTCATATATAATGAAATTCTAAGATCCTACCTGACAGACAGAATATTTTTGTGAAATACGGTTGTGAATATTAAAATTTAAAGAGATCAGTGCTAGTGTGCCAGAAGAGAGTGTCCTGGGACCCATTATTGTTCTTGCTGTATACAGGTGATCTGCCACTGGATGAAGACACCACAGAGGATACATTTGTGGTGATAATGTTAAAGAAGCAACAGTTAAACTGCAGAAAACCATCCTAAAGTTAAATGTGTGGACCAAAAGCTGGCGTGTAAAACTTACTGAGTCTAAGTCAACCCGTATTAACTTTACTTATAAAAAATATAAGGAAGTGCCAGTGATAATAAACAGTAAAATTATTCCATACAGAAATGAAGTTAAATATTTGGAAGTGAATTTGGATTCAAAGCTGAACTGGAAGTCACATATTACGAGGAAAAGAAAGAAAACTTGAGATTAAGTTGAAGAATATATTATTGGATATTTAGACATAATTCAGGATTAAGTAAAAGTAATAAATTACTCTTATACAATCAAGTTCTTAAATCGGTGTGACGCTATGGACTGCAAATTTGGGGATGTGTCATGAGAAGTAATGTTCAAGAAATCAGATTCTTCAAAACAAAATTCTTCGGACAACAGTAAGTGCTCCGTGGTATGTACGCAATGAAAATATTCACAGAGACCATAGAGTGAATACAATTGTTGATGAAATCAAAGCAGTAACAACAGAGCATGAAAAAAGACTCCAAGCTCATACCTATGCTAATTTCCAACAGATGCCAGCACGTATTTACCCTTTGACTTGGTGTAGTGATAGTATATCAAACTGTACCTGAAGCAGAGCCATTCAGTGGAATGTCATCACAGTGAACTATTTAAGTGATATGTACTAGATAAGTTTGCACTTAATTGTAGTCCTTAATAAAAAAATATATTTACTTGATATGTACAAATATGTTTATATTAGACTAAACAATGGATCAAACAAATTATAAAGGACATAGGCCTAACAAACAGCTTTTTAGTTTAGTGTAGTGTGGTTAGTACTACATACTGCCGTTCCTTACAGTGCTACCAATCAGTTATCCATTTGTATCACGATACCGGACTAAAACCGTAAAGTTCCCAGAGCATCCTTGGGAAATGAACCGGAAGCGAGTCATAACTTCTAGGCAATTTAATTAGGCGCGCAGATTGAGTTTAGTTTAAAATCGTTCCCTATATTTTTATAGACATTTTATATGGTTTTAACGAATATAACTTTAATTTAGTTCAATATAAGTTTAAATTTGTATTCTGATACTTGCTTTATCATTCCATTATTGATAACATTTTTTTCGCTTTTTTTGAAAAGTACAGTTAGCCTTATAAGTAATTTTATTTATAAAACAAAACAACAAAAAATATAAAGTAAATAAAGTGTTTGTATATGAGAAAGAGCTGAAATTATTTATTTATGATAAAGAATGCATTTATGAAATTATATACAGTTTATTTCACGTCACAACCCAGGGGGTTATTAAATAAATATATTTTGTTTTAGAGATTTTTAATAAAAAATTTAACTTGTTTAACTAGCAGTATAAATAAAACAATTAAAATACAGTCTTCACTTTCATACAACAATTAAAAGTAATTTTTTCTCGATCGATGATGAAATTTAAATGAAATTACAAAAAGTAACAACGCAATAATTTTTTATCTTCCGCTTTTTTGAAAATCTGATTTCACTTCATTAAAATTTGAATTTCTTATGATGTGTAATGGCTGCCATTTTGAAACTGCTGAATGGATTTTACTGCAGTGTACTTTCGCAGTGGATTTTACTGCGGTGTACGCCATTACCAGGATCAATTTTCTTCAAAGTTGAATCGAATAAGACAAAAATTACGAACACACACACACGAACACACACACACACACACACACATTTCTGCTCTTATAGTGCATTTCCAAAGGAAATTCTCTAATAATAACACTATGAAACATTTTACTAAACATATAAAACAAGCAAGGGTTTAGAATTAACTCTGATAAAATACACTGGTATACATAATAATATTATAGAAAACAATTATTTAACTAAAAATAACATACATCATTTTAAAATGTACATTGCAACCTACATCGTTAATCCAAAGGAACTAGGAATAACTAAAATATTAAAGATTTTTTTAAAGCTCTTATTTAAACTTTACAAGAGCAAAATATGAACTATTTTAAACGCTATTAACTTACTATAAAAATAGCGAATAATTTGGAAATATTAACAATTTTACATTGATAGATAAGTAAAATTTATATACAGAATTTCAAGTAAGTTATATATAAGATTCAAATACAATTTAAATATTTTCCAAGCTACTTAAACGCAAACAAAATAAACTCGTATCTGTGTAAGTGAATGCAATACAGTTAGACGGCTTTACACTCTCCGACTTTGTGTTTACACTTTCCCAATACGTTTATTGTTTAAAGTTAATTTAACTGCAACTACTCTCTGTGTTGCAGTGTGTTACAGGAAAGTTACTACAAAGTTTTACTACAAATCGTACAAGTTTTACTATAATTATTTTAGAAAGCAAATGCAGGATTTTATTACTTACGTAATGCCTAACCTGTAAGTTACAGGTAATAGAAAAAAACTTTTACTACACGTTCCTTCATTAATACGTAACTTTAAGATTATCGTTTCATGTAAAAACAGTTTGAGTATGAACTCCCAAGTGTCCTTTATGTAATGATAAATAATTGTTTTCCTTATAAACCTTAGGTTGTCCAATTTGGTAAATGGAATTGAAGATGACTCATTTGTTTAATACGCTTTTTCAATTATTTTTTTTTAAATACGCTGGAAAATTGCTTAAAGTAATCTCATATTGCAAGGAAAAAACTCTAAAGTTTCTTTTAATAGTGTTTTCAAATAAATTGTAGCTGTTCCTTAGATTTTAGTGGTAGTGGCAGAAATGTTAGGTAAATTAATTTTTCTTATCATTGAGTAACATCATTTATAAACATTCAGCTACACATACTATGTATTTATTGTACTACCTTATAATAAAAGTTAAAGCAATTAAATTCCTGCCTGCAAAGTGACTATTACAGCCTTGTCTAGAAACATATTACTTAAACTAAAACAAACATATTTTACATAAAAACGTAATACATTTACTGATTGCCCTTTAAAAATACAAACGTGTTGATTGATTATTTTGTTTTACTACAAAAATATAAAATATTTTTTAAAAAATAATCGCTAAAAGCAGCTTTCTCGCTGCCGTGATAGAAGCGATTTCCCAAAAGTATTTTTCTTTGCCTTACTAACACTTTTTTGAAATTTTGATTTCTCCATCATTATCAGCATTAAAACCTGCATTTTAAAATTTGAAATTTCATTAAAAATAAGAAAGGAACCATAAACGCCGTTAATTTTTTTTATTAAATTCAATGGATTTTGAAAACTTTAAATGTTAATAGTGCAATTTCAAACACTGATTACGATTGTAAAATCTGATTCTCAAAATAAAAATGTAAGACAAAAAGGATATGCGTTTTTAAAGATCTAAAATTGCCGCCATTTTGAAACTGTTAACCAAATGATGTCGGTTAACGAACCTGCCCAAGTTATTATAATTTTTTCAAATCGGCCCAAGTTTGATTCAGATCGGCCAAAAGTTTGAACGTGAGCATGCGCGCCCGTTTATGGCTCGTTTCTTACATAAAATTCATACCCGCCTGTACACGATAGAATAAAGAACAATTTCAACTTACATTAACTAACAAAATGAGAGCTTTTAAAACCTCAAAAAATGATTTAAAAAAATCAAAAATGCAAACAATAATAACAGTTGTAATTAATTGTTACGCAATTACAGAATTTAATAATCCTGTTATTAAAATAATTATAAACCCGTGAAGTTCGTAAATCTGTTATTTTATGTTGTATTAATTATTATTAATTAATATTTCATATGATTAGTACAATTTCATATTAATGATTAATGTGTTAATGTTGTTCAAATTAAGTATTCACTTTAGCAGAAAGGTTGTTATTATTTACGAAGCAAGTAAAAAAAACAAAATGTACTAATTTATTTAAAATTAAAAAAAACTTTTTTTTAAATCTTGTTGCATCAATAATTTTAAGCAAACTAATAAGAATCGAATAAGAAATGCATTTCTTTTTATATATCTATTTTTGTTTACGATAAATATTATTTCACAGATTTAATATTTCCGTTGTATTTTCTGTGTATTATACAACGTTAATTCATTGAACAAATTACTGAAGCTGAAATAGAGACCAACTTAATCAATAACAACCAATACATTTTACAAATTTAATAAAAATAAATTTTTATACTGAAGTTTAAATATTTGGCAAAGTATTTCCAAAAAAGTAAAATAAAATATTTTCCTGAATTAAACTTTAATACAAATATGTAAAGCGGGGCTTGAGTCAAAAACAAAATGATTCGAAAAGTTCATTTTCAGGAAATCGTCAAACACCTGATTCCTTTAATTACTCCATATTTTAATGGAGAATTATTATTTTATGTGTATTTCAGTTATGTAAATTTATTTTAACAGCCATTATGTCATTATTTGATAAAATTAGAATTATATTTGCGTTAAATATTGGTCATGTTAATTTTGATTATAATCAAAGTGGAACATGTTAGTTTTGATTATTATCGTTGTGTTTATCATTGTGAAACAAGTTAGTTTCGACTACTATTATAGTCTACACTATTTAATATTTTTTTTAAAATGACTTTCCTTAATTTTTTATACATAATGTCAATTACCGTGCACTGTCAAAACTTATTCGGAAGTTCAGTTTAAAAATAAATTTAAAAAATGTTTATAGACATTTTCACAGCCGTTTAGTTTTCCTCATCTTTTAACATTTACATACAATGTTCTCATAATATTATTTTTTTTGTGTTTTATTATTATTTTTTTAATTCATTTGAATAAAACGTAATAACTACTTTTAGTACAAGTATAGTAACACCTTTAAATAACCAAATCTCATACATAAACTTTTTTAGGTATTTGTCAATTATTCCGTCATGCACAATCGAGGTGTCCTAATTCCTAAAACAAAGTGAGTGGGAGTTCCTTTCAACGAAAAGCGATTTATAAACTTTGAACGATTACACGTTATATGAAATGTTACAGTTCAGTGAATATCGATGAGCAAAGAGACGGACGAGAGGGTCGCGGGCACACAGTGTGTGATGGTTGTGTAAACACCCCGGTCAATTATAATGTTCACAAAAATACACGAGACCTTTTACGTAAGAAAGTATTACTTTACGAAGAAAGTTGTTTGATGTTTCAAAGAAAGGTGCATTAGTCGTTAAACCTAATAACGTGAAGAAACACTTAATGTCTAACAACAAAGAAGAACCCAAGTCTTAAAGAAGTCCAAAATACTATAAATAATTTGTTCTTGTTTTATTCTATTTGTGGATATATATATATATATATATATATATATATATATATATATATATATATATATATATATATATAGGAGCGAAAATTTGGAAAATGGGAAGAGAGAGGTTCTCGAAGAGTTGAAGAGTATTTAGTAAAAATATGTAATGTGCATTATGTTCACTACGTTTTGTGTTACATTTTTTTTGTGAAATAAAGTAGAGGATATAAATTTAAAAAAATTTAATTAAAAATTTTTTTACGAATAAATTTATCAATTACCGTTAACTAACTAAATTTTACAAGCTATGGAGTTTTTGTCACTTCCAATCCTACAGACACTGGTCACTTTGAAGTACCTTTTAGCTTAAGTGAGTTTACCTAAATTGCTACTTAGAATACATAAGGATCTATAGAAAATCCTCTGCTTGTTCCTTATAGTACCCAGTCTCATAGACACTTAGGAGGACATGCCGGTCTGCCGACAGGCACATAGCTGTATGACTGATTGACAGTAGCTTACTTGTATCAATATTAGTGAAACTTACAACGAAAAAGGACTATTGGTAAATCAAACAGTTTTGCAATATTTTATACTCTGTGTATGTCTAATGATGCCCAAAAGTGACATATATGTTACATAATAAAAATATTGTTAAAACTTTTAGTTTTTTTAATAATTTTAAAACTTAATCATACACACACACACACACACACACACACACACACACACACACACACACACACACACACACACACACACACACACGTATATATAATAGAAACGTACATATTCTACATGTACATGAACTTGTACATGTTGTATAGGTTCTATGGACAAAAATAAAGAATGTACATTCATATAAATAACGCTCTTAAATGCTTAGTTTCCTCATTATGCCACTGTATTATATTTTGAACATCAAGTAAGACAGAGAGTTGATATGTTGTAAACTCGTCGGTGTTATAAATGACCAAAAAAAATCAACGCATTTTTTATCCATTTAAAAACGACTATTAAAAATATGTTACTTAATATCATTTTTTTAAAATAACCGTTAACTTTAAAAGAAATAACTGGTGTTAATAAAGTTCATCTCAACGACAAATGAAAATGTTTAACATTCTGAGTAAGAGAAACTCGGATAACTTATTAAATTGCGTCATGAACAGGGTGTACATGAATAGGAGAGAAATGTAATAAGGAGAAACTGTGTGTAGGTTATGCTGAAAGGAAGAGGAAATTGCAAGACGTATAATCTGTGACTGTTACGCTCTTGCTAGCACGAGGCAAAAGGGTTTTGGATCCAGGACCCTGAGGACCTTCAATCGATTACTCTAGACGTGTACTGTTACTAAGGACTCTAGTCTACAGTAGGACTGTTACTACGGACTCTAGTCTACTGAACTTGAATCCAAGAGGCTTAGTTGCACAATTAATAGGTCCTTTTTATTGAACTATCAGAGGTTACCAAATCCCATAATAAAAAAATCTAATATGAAGTACAAAATAATACAATCTTTCAGGTATATTTTTCGATTTATTTTTATTACATATAATCATTTATGCAACAATTTTATGAAATATTAACGAATTAATAAATTTTAGTAACTTAAGATAAGTCTGTATATGTTGGGAGCGCTATAACGTTTATTTATAGGTGGTTTTAGAAAATATTTTTCAACTCTTTAGTTAATTATATAAAGCTTGTTTTAAAAAATATTAATTTAAATATTTTGAATTTTTTACTTTTTTCGTAAATTTTGATAGGCTTGTCAAAAGCTTGTTGTTTGTGTTGGATGAGAGTTATACGGTTAATTTTACATTTTCTGTCGTTTAAAATGAATGACTCTGTTTAATTTTTATGATTTTAAAGTGCATTGTCGTCAGGTACACTTTTGTTTTTAAGTTACGTAGTTCCAACTAGTCAGGAAACAAGATTAAATTAGACTGCACGATTTGTTCTTCACAAACAAACAGAAAGTGAATGCAAGAACTAGTAATTATATGACCTTCGAAAGTAGCTGAAGAATCAAATCAATTAAACTTATTTGTTCAAAGATTGATATACCAATTAAAATTAACAAACATTATGATGTCACATACAGCTAAAACTTGAACTTTACAGTCAAAACCGGAAGGTGTACATTACACAAAGCCAAAGCCTGAAATACTATTCACACAAAGCCAAAGGTTGCGATGTCTATCAAAAGCAGCTTCCAATGTCTCTTGTCTAAGCTCAAATGTTGTACCTAACCTTACAAAGCCATCTCGAAGAACCAATTATTAAATCCAAAGATTGTGTCTATCATTACACAACTTTAAGTTGTAACTATTATGATTATGATAAATAATATATTTTATACGTACGTAAGGTTTACTAAAATCATTGCTATAACTTTAAAAATTCGATCGCAAATATATATTCGATTTTTTACATACATTTATTACCCCAGGCCGAGGGTTAAGGTATGATCATACTGTATAAAGGCAAAAGTTTAGGTAATTATCTCTAGCATAATAACATCAAATGTATCTAATAACATCATGGAATAAGAAGTGGTTTTGAAAAATTATTTCTTAGATAATACAAAAATAAATAAAATGAAAAAATATCAATGACATGTGTATTTGTTGCCAGTACATTACTTCTTTCTAAAGAAAGAGATTCGCCATTCTGAAACGATGAAGTTAAAATTGCATAAATAATTATGTATACGTGCTCTTATAATGTTTATTGGAAAATAAAAATAGAAAATAAAAACCAAGAATATTTTTCATTTTTTTTTCTTTTTTTTAACCTTGACCCAAGGAACAATAATGCACAAAACTTGCCAAGGCTTTGGAACAACATGTATGATTTAAATTATTATTTCCATGTTAACAGCCAATATAAAATAAGGTTCAAATAAATTTTACTTTCTTTTCAGTTTCTCCTTCTATACGTGTCTGTTACAAAAGCCAAGACAAGTATTGGACGTTAAATCCCAACAGCAAATTGCTTATCTGCTATTCAGCGAGCGTACCTTTTATATACCTTTTGATGGCAAAGTCGTATTATAAAGAAATACAGAAAAAAAAGTTCAAGCAGACAAAATTGATTTAAGGTGTATTCGACGTCTGAAGATTCAGACCAATTAATCATATTGGTTCAGAAATTGATGTACCAATTAAACATAACAAATATTGGAATATCACACAAAGCTAAAACTTGGAAGTTTATACACCAAACCCAAAAGTGTGTATTACACATAGCCAAAGGCTGAAATACTACTTACACAAAGACAAAGATTTGAATATCAGAAACAGAATCAACGTCTCCAGTCCGAGCCCAAGTGTACCTAACCTTACAAAGCCATCTTCAAGTATCTATTATTGAATCTTAAGATAATAATAGTAATAATAATTTGTTTTTGTTTCTTACATTTTATAATGGTTTCAAAATGGCTGTAATAATTTTCAACTTTTCAAAACATATAAAAATCATTTATTTGGAGCTTTTCTTAACCCTTATTTCCTTAAAATTATTATTACAACGAAAAGAAGGTTTACAGAATGAATACGAATTTGTATTACCACACGGTTAATTAATTCGTACATAAAGACAGTAAAACAATTAATTAATATTTGATTGATATTTTTGTAATCAGTTATTATTGCAAAAACTAAACTTTTATTTATTTGAGTATTTATTTATATTTAAAAATTATTTAAACTATTTGTTTAAATTGTCGCAACTTTTTACGTTGAAATTCATATTATGCACATGTATTAATTTATTTTCGATTTTCCTAATGGTTCAGATTTTTTTTAACAAATTGCAACAAAAATATTTTACTATTCATAATAATGTTAGGCTAAATCTATTTTGCCCGTAACAAGATAATTGCCTGTATTATGTGATATAATTTGTTTCTAAGCGTATTAAAACAATATTGTCCTTTAAAAATATTCAAAATTATATTGATTACATTTTAATTCGAGTGTGTAAATTACAATAAGCGCTGTGAGCTGAGTGGAGAATATTTTTAAAATACCTTGCCTAGACAAGGGACGTAAACTGTTAATGTATTAAATGTATGCCTGTTATGTTTTAATACCTCGAGCTTTCTGGGCGTTTCTGCAAACAATCATCCTGTTAGTTTGTTATTAAAATGAAAATAATAACACTGTTGAAATATTATGTGTTGATACCATCTGTATCAAATAAGAAAAATCCAATTTACACCCGCAGTGTCAGCTGTACAGTATTTACAAACATTTGGCAATACCGTAGTCTGGCAGGTGTCAGAGCCAAGCGAATGTTTTTACCCTTAAGGAACATTTTACGAACCTAACAATAATGGCTTTAAACGAATGCTCTTTAAAAATTATAGAGTTCTTAATAAAAAATAACTTTAGTTATTTCATTACACAAAAAACGTATTAAACACTCTTTTTACGTAGTTTCTAAACTATGACAAACAATACGGTAATTTTTTTGAAAATAGTTCAATTAGTTTAGTTTCCAAAAATGTGCACTTACACACAATTACGTACATTCAAATAAAAATAACTTTTTTTGACTCAAATGACTTAATAACTGATAAACAAAATATCAATATCAACATAACAGTCACTTTATTTTCTCAATCTTTTCAATAGAGAGACAACACATAGCAAACGTATGTGTTAACGAACAACTTATAATTTAAAAGATAAATCTAAAAAAACACAATAGAAAAAAATTGTTGCAAATTTTTTCACGTTAAATATTTCCCCACAAAATTATGTCTTGGAAAATAAGATATCGATCTAATATCTTGGTTATCCTTTGTTTAGAAGCCTTCATTCATTGTGAACTTGGTGCATTGTATTTGAATAAAGAAATAATTTTCTATATTTATAATTTTCAAAATTTAGGATTAAATGTGGAATTTATTTTTTTTTTTTTTGTAACTTTTTTGGAATTTCCTTAAAAACATATCGTATTCATTCTCGCATATTTATTTCGCTTTAATAAAAACACTCTTATAATTCAGTCCTAAATTTTGATTAGATTTTTTTTAAAGTTTTAGAAATTTTCCCACGTTATAAGGTAATAACAAGTTCGTAAACTTTGTCATGTTGATATTAAATGTGTACCTAAAACAATCAAAAAATTATAATATTCCTTAAGCTATTTATTATAGTATTAGTAAGACACACGTTAACAATGAAAGAACAACTAATACAATTTTGTCCCTTGAAATTAGTAAAATAGGTACAGACATTTCTATACACTTCAAACTAAATGTTTTTCGCCAAAGCCTGCGCATTAGAGCAAGCTGAACTCATTTATGACTAAGCCCCCCTCAAATAGGACCCCTTTTGTTAAGATTTTCTTCCAACTGGTTGAACTAAACTCTTTCCTATTTGAGGGCTTACAAAAGGCTTCTCTCACTTTCCAATTATTCCAAATATAAACGTTTATTTTTACTGTATAAACACTTGTTAAACAAATACTTAATGTACATCACCTACAATAAATAAAACGGTTAACTTGGAATTAAGCTACGCATTTCTTTCCAGAAAATTAAACATATTTTTAAAAAAAGAGAATAAAATGAATATAAAGGTAAAAATTATTTAATTTTAAAATGAGATTTTTAAAACCAAATTTTATTGTTAATAATTATTTTGCAGTTGTTAATATTAAATCAGTAAAACGAATTTTAAAAATTACAACTAAAATTTCGCATCACCACCGTATAAACATTCCTAAAGCAAAAGAAATAATTAATGTAAAACCAAAATGCAGGCACAAAATGTTATTTTTAAAACATTTTAAATAAGCAATGCTATAAACTTAATATGTATTTTGTAAAAACGAATTATTTCACTAAATTTAATTTAATAAATATTAATTAAATGAAATATCACATTTTTGTTTTAATTCATGCTGATTTTTCAAAAATATCATAAACATAATAATTATTTAAATTGTACACAATGACGGTTAAAATCACAATGTTAATTTTTTGTTTTTAATAATTTCTGATATATTTCGGAGTTTCCCATAACAGCTTTCGTTAGAATACGATTATTTATATAAAAATGTAGTAATATGGAATATAGACAATTTTATTTACCAACTTTATTCAACTTTGTAAATTGAAAAAATAAAAGTAATCATTGAATTCACTTTGTAACAGGTAATTTTTGGAACAAATATCTTGACAGAAACTCTTCAGAAACCCAGAAGTTGTCATGGTAACCAGACACTACTCCATTCCTTTCTACTATTCTACTCGTAATCTAACCTCTCTCGGCTTCTTCATATTGCGGTATATCGTATCGTGACTTATCAATCAATCTAAATAAGATTCTTTACTTTTTATTATCAAATTTCAAGAAATGAGATTTACAAAATGTATTTTCGTTTTTATGTTTCTCGAATATGATTGTTTCAACTAATTTCTTTTTATCAAAAATTTTACTGAAAAAATTAAAAAGTTTATTTGAAAATTTCAGCATTAACTGTGAAGTAAGAATTTTTAACAATTATCTTCAGTATTATTGGTATTATATATAGTTATTAACATTAAATGTTCTAAAACTACATTTTATTGACACACAAATAATTTTAAAAGTTTTTGAGAATTGTTATGACACATTTCAGATATGAGGCAAACAAACTTTATTTAACGTTAAGATAATCAAAATAATAAAGTTAGTGAACAATTGGCATCATATGAATGAAGTATTTTTATTGTACGACAAAATTAAAAATTTCTTTTACATTTAAAAGATTTAATTAGTAATTCTGAAAAACGCATTTTATACTCATCAAGTCAAATAAGGACTATAACAATGTAATAACTAAGTCGGATAAAGGCAGTTGTGTAGTTCTTATGGAAAAGAGTGTATTGTAATAAAGTTAATGCAGTTTTACGAGATACTAATTTTAAGAAGATTAGTCGTGACATTATATCAAACTTTTCCATCCAAGTTAATACTCATAACATCATAGTAATAATGACAAACTTTTTTCCAAACAAAGCAGAGAGTTTAAAAAACTTAGGAACACGTCAGCTAACGAGATTACAAACCTACCTGAGCTATGTAAAACCCTGTTTGTAAGCTTCTTTAACGTTCCTACTCAAACGTTGTTAGTATGTCATAGTAACAAATGTTTATTGTAAATAGAGTAATAAAATATTTATCTTAATTAACATAATTATTGATGTTAATGTCGTAGTATATGCTGAAATACTTTCCTCTGCTATAAAAAGGTTCTTACTAATACATTATTTATGAAATGCTTTAAAATGCCTATGAAAATTATTATTAACCTATGCAAGGTTGTTCAGGAGATACATTCACCTCAGAAATTTCCAGTAAAAAAAATTTCACTGCACATTAAAATAATTGCCAAAGGGATAGATATTAACAGAAGCCTTCCATTATGACTGCACAGTACTGTTTCTTTAGATATATTTATTAATAGTTTAATACTTTTATTGCAACGTAATCGTTCATTCAGTTGCGACCAGCCACACTTGTCCACAGACAGCAACTCTCCGGAGGGATATGTACATGCGATGCTCGACTCTGCAACACCGGAGCCGATCTCGAAATATTAGCTATCTCTTAACTTGTGCCATTTTTTTTTTTAACAAAAAGGTTTGGTAATGTGCCTCTCTGGCACTCCTTTTTGTTGAAATTTACAAGCCTTTGAAAATTTTTAAAACTCATTAACTAATAATATTTTTATATGGATGATACAATCTGTTTATTAAACAGCGAATTTATTAGAACCAGAAAGTTTGACATAGTTAAATTCAAAAAATCTGTAAACAATGATTTCAATTCACCATGAAAACTAAAGAAGAAATAACTATCAGCTTTTAATTTTAAAAACAATAAATAATTAGAAAATAGCCATTACTAACATTTTTGTGCAAGGTCTACACAAATGCCTGATGCTAACATTTGTATTAATTCCAATTACAACATTAGACATATACTATGACGCATTTCTTAGAATTATTGTATTTAATAAGAGATTTTAATAGAGAATGAAACATTATTAAACAAATTGCTGTAAATATTGGTTATAATGAAGCACTGATAGAGAGATTATAATAAATAGAGGACTGTTGTACAAAGTTCGTTGTAAAAAGGAATTTTAATATTTTATTGGTTTCGATTGACTGGTAATTTTTTCTATAAAACTAACCACGATTGGCTTGAATTCAACCCTATGGTTTACTGGTCAAAATATTTTGCAAAAATTAAGTTTTAGAAATAACTGAGAAAATAAAACGCCATGTATTTGTGAATATTATGTTAAACACACTGATATATCTATGAATAGTAATTTAGGAACATATTCAAAGTAAGACTTATGGTGAATTTAACTCAAATTTCGTTAATCAATTAATAAAAACGCAATACAATTGTGATCCTAAAGTTAATTCTAACAAAATTCTTTATTTCTTATTAAATACCAAAGTTATAACATTCCATATTTAGAATGATTTAAATTAATTGATCAATTTAAAACAATCATGTTTTCAACTCACATAAAAAATTATTCTTAACTTTTCTAAGTTACTCCATTAAAACTTATTGTTTCACTGTTCCTTTTTTCAGGTCACTGTCCTTTCCTTTTCCTTGCCTACTTACCTTCCCCGATTGATTGTTTGCTAAACCCCCTTTCTCTCTCTCTCTCTCTCTCTCTCTCTCTCTCTCTCTCTCTCTCTCTCTCTCTCTCTCTCTCTTGTTCGATCTGTATATTTCAATTTTAGTGGCCTGGAGAAAATTATCTTCTAAACATACATAAATAAATATTTTTTTGTTAAAGTTATTATTTTTATTTGTTTCTATTAAAGAGATTGTTATTGTTTAATTATTTACTATATTAACACAAAACAAGATCTAAGAAGCAACAGAATAATTGTTACGATGTGGTGGTGCTAGAAGTTGAGGTAATTTCATTTAATTAGCTGATTTCGTATATCAGTTGTTCCTTAGACAATACTATTTTCAATTAGGTCATGTTTACTGTCTCCGATGTACATGTGCAATAGCACATAAATCATTTTAATTATATTATAATTATTCATATGGAAATAATTATTCATTTGACAGCTTAGAACTATAAAACAATTACAGTTATTACTTAAATTAAATATGTTTTAATTATTTAACAGAATGTTTCTTAATTATATTCTGGAAACGGAAATTATTTGTTAAGAGCTGACAGGGCCAACAAGTTTGCAAAGTTGAATATATTGAAAAATAATGACCTGTAAAAACTGTTCAAACGAATCCACGTGTGCTTAAAGATCAAAATTGAGAGTTATTCCTTCAACATAAATGTTGTGCTTGATGTTTTGTTAAAAATTATTCGTTTTTTCAAGATTTATATTATCGATTTACAAAGTTACGATAAATTTACGCTTGGAATTTATTACGAAATTTACCACTGATATTAATTGTTGTCAAAAACCAAGCGTCCCCTTGCTTAGGCCATATTCGACAGCATCAATTTCAGTAATTTAGCAAATTCCACGTTGCCAAATTCCTGTCATAACATATAGAACCTGAAATATTTTTACAAATACTTTCCACATTTTCTAAATTATTTCTGCTCAATTCCAGTTGTGTCAATTTTGTCCCTAATATATTCGTTCGCACTTCATTTCTGTATACTTTAATGTTGATAATTCTAAGAATGCTTTCATTTAAGGCTCAATCAAGCATCTTTAATTATTATGTCGTAAAAAATAGGAAGACGCTATTTGATTACCATTGTTTTAAACTAAATTTTAAATATGTTCGAAAATTGTTTTCTTGTAATAGATATATGGCATAATTAGCCATGAATGCCAAATCTAAACCGGTTAATTATTCCAGCTTCCAGCAACACACGCGCGCGCTCAAACACGTATACTTATTCGCGCATACACACGTACACACGTACACACGTACGCACACTTGCGCGGACACAAACGAACGGTTATGGACCCAGCACTTAGCAACGATAGCTTTAAAAATTTATTTTTTGTGTGTAAGTAATAAGTTGTACGTATTACACATGAACAAAAAGATAATGAAATTAATTTAAACTTTGCAATTAAAAATACAGAAGTAAAAATGCTAAATTTTATAGTAAAGGTGTACAAAATGAATTAGCATAGCTAGTTTTTAACAACATATCCTAAAACGTATTGTAGTCTTTCAGTTGTTCAATTAAATCAGCTTATAGTTACGACTTTTTATAGAACAACTAATCTTTTATTATAACATAGCTAGTTCTTAACAACATAACCTAAAACTTATTATACAGCATCAGCTGTTCAATGAAATCAGCTGATCGTTACGAATGAATATAAAACAATTATTCTTTTACTATAATTACTAATATAAATTTGTGCACTCGCATCAAGCGATGCGTAAAATCCAACATCATCAACCAGTCCTAAAACACGATCACTTTAATACTTTTTTAATTGCATTGATTAAACGATATGTTAATACTATGTTATAAAGAATACTAGGTCTTAATGTAAAACGTTTAATATAGCTTAATAAATTAGTAATAATTAAGTAGAGTTTTATAACTTAAAAAAGGATTAAAGTCATGCAAATAAGATTTGAGAATCATTTAAAATTGTAATTTATTCATGTAAAACAAATAACAGAGAAGAAAAGTACATGCATTCAGATGTGCATACATTCGGACTGATAGTTACTCGTACATCTAGAACCGTAATTAATAAATAAAAACTGTAAAAGGACAGTCAGTTTTGAAAAAAACTTTTTGTAATAATTTCACATGTAATTAAAAAAAATTAAAACTACATAATAAAGTTCTGTATACAAATCTATAAATAATGTGCAAAAATTCTGACTGTTTGTTTGATTGAGCAAAAATTCTGATTGAACAATGGTTCAGACACGTAATTGGTTTAAACGATAAATTAAAGGCGGAGGTTAGAATTTAAAATGTTGAGCCAAAACTGAATCATTCCAGATTGTAGTTACTATAATTTGATCTTCCAAAGAGATATTTAGTTTAAGTATTTACGAGTATTACAACATTTCCAACAATTCCAAACAAAGACTATTTGATTTTTCAAAAACATTGAAAATTGTGTATAAAATGAAATCAGTAAATAAATATGGAATGTCTGCAATGCATTAGATTACTTATATATAATTGGACACAATGTATAATCATTAAAAAAATTTCTCAATCAATTTTGAGTTCGTTTAAGGTATTTTAAAACATTTTTGTAATGAACTACAAAAAATTGCTGAAGGTAAAATATTTTTTGACTGTTAGATAATTTTCCGACATACTGTTTGGACGGTAAAAAGTTGTTATTTAGAAAGAGACTGTTGTACGAGAAGCAGGACTAACAGCCATACTTAATGACCCTTTAGATTAGATACTAGAGGAAGGGACAGTACAACTCCAGGAAATGCGATCGACTGACCTATTGTGCAATAATGACTATTTACGAATAAAGTGAATAATATAAATTATTTAACTCAATTGCAACGAAGTTGTAAAAAAGTACAATATAAAAATAATTTAAAACACGGAACAAAAAATAAGTATAACTAGGAAGTTATATTTTCTTGGTAAAACATAATGAGACAAAATTCTAACACTTAATAACGCGGAACCATGGCAACCTATTATTTTCCGGAAAGTAATCGTTTTCACAAATAAAACCTTATACGAGTATTTTTGTCTGTGCGTACAAAAAACGACAACTTTGCTACTGAGGGAAGGGGAGTTGAGAAACAAAATTTTAAACTTTAAAATACAACGTTTCAGTTGTACTTCTCATTAGTACTGAGTTACTTCAGTAAATTAAATTATATATTAATTTAAATTTAATTTAAATATATATTAATTTATATAATATTTATATATATATATATATATATATATATATATATATATATATATATATATAAATTGTTTGTAAGTTTAAATATTGCACATACTTTGGTACAATAAATTAAAGTATTAAAACTAAACACTCAAAATTAAATTGAAGTATTAAAATTGAACACACAAACATCTAAACATAAGAGTACATCAGATTTTGCTAAAAATAATGCTCGTAAATGAAACAAATCGTAAAACAAGAAAACTTTAAAAATCACGGTTCGGATAAACCAAAAAACTGAGGTAGACACTGACCGCTATCAGAAAGCTCTGGTGAAAGATTGAGCAGATATTCTGGTGGTTTGTCGATAGCTCACGAACTGAACATTGTAGTGACCTAACAGCCACACCCTTTGTTTGGTTTTTTATATATGAGTTTATTATTTCAGCAAAATTTTGATAAAAATAATTAAAACGGAATGGTTTGAGTTCTTATCAAAAAAGAGTTTTCAAGTAAAATTTGTGAAAAGGGTGAATCATAAACTTTCTTTTACATAGTCTACAATCAGGTAAAAAACTTCCTTTGAACTCTAGAGTATTTGAAAACAGAAAACTCATCAAAAACTCCAATCCGATTTTGATCTTATTATCATACTTTGTATGCATACAAAGTAAGAATAAAACTAGTTTAGTTGTATTGTATACATTCAAGCTTTCAAGAACTACCTTAATACCAAAATATTTTTGTGTTATCATTTCAAGTGTCGATAACTTTCTTATTCCGTAATCCTAAATTTAGTAATTAGTTTAAGTTATTGCCGAATCTATGTTAGGGAATTACCACGTGAAAGGCAGTGTCACAATATCATTAAAATGAGCTCCGCTCGTAATCCCCGACAGACGAGGTCGCTTTTAATTTAATTTTCAAAGCCGACGTGATCCAAGCTTTTACATTTAGTGACAATAAGTTTTTTTTAATTACTAAAAAAATTGTTAAAAATTTTTTTAATTTACGACATTTATTAACTTAGTTTGCAAGTGACGGTTACACTCGTGTACCATTTAAATATATATTCTGGGTGACTGGAAACATTAGATAAACTGGATTTTTAATTCTAATTTAAATTTTGTCTGATAATCTGAAGGGGCTTTAATAACTTCCTCGCGTTTCGCAGGCCCAGCTTGAAGCCGCTTTGTTACACCTTTCCTGCTATAAACTAGGGAAATGTAATTTTGTTCTGTAATAAATTACTTTTAACTACTGTGTGAATCATTGAAAATTGCACTTTTTAAACTTAAGCAATGTTTACATTCAAATTTAAAATTTGTTTTTGTAAATAGTTTTCTTTCAATAATAGTCATTATTTAAGGACAAAAATAAGACTTTTCCATCTTCCATTTAACATCGTAAACCCTGTATTTAATCTCAATAAATAATGAATAAGTAAACGATAACTGTATGCCGGGATCAAGTGGTAAATGTTTCCTTTGTTCTTGCTTGTGGTTTACTACTGGAGAACAAGAGAGAAGTAAAGTAGCTAGGAAGAAGAGATGGAAAGAACGTTACGTCATCTCAATATCTGATGGTGGAATTATGTAGTACAGTCGACCTTGGTTAGACCGCTAACCCGGTTATAGAGCTATTTTCATAATGTCCCCAATATGCTATATTAAGTGTACGTGTATTTTAGGCTCGGTTACAACGTTTTGTGAACTCGGATACAACGCTGTCACGCTGCTGTTATAGTCCAACCACTTAGTAAACGGTCTGAGCGAGAATTTTTCGTGAATTCCCCGCCAGCATTTAAGGCACACAAAGTCTGTCAATCTGAGTCTAGGAACTATTACTACTCAGCGATAGTGATGGAAAACGGAGGAGCTATAGCGACAGAGTGGGGACATAACCTCTCACTCGCACATTTTTCTCTCTGATCCACTAGTGCTCTTAGCAGTTTTCTAAGCTGCTGACCTATACCTCACTCTCACTTGAAATACAATTTGTGTTCTACTTTAAGAATAAAGGTTGAGAATAGAAACGGACTCATTGTTAGAATTTTGTTGCAGGCTAAACAAACAATGTAAATTGCGTCGTTCCCGTAAAAGCGTTCACACACACACACACACACACACACACACACACACACACACACACACACACACACACACACACACACACTGTGAGCTTTAGTGCGAGGGAAAATTTCAATTTCACGAACCCTCACAACAGTGTACGCACTGTGTTGCATGTATATATACTAGACTGTACAGTACTTATTTTCTATTGGTTTTAACTAAAATATAATTCAAAATTATATAATATGTGTAATAAATTGTAATAAAATAGTAAATTAACTATGCTTACAGTACAAAGTATGTTTTTCTTTCACTACAGAGAGTACTGCCGGCGTTTATAAACTCGTTTACTGTAAACTCGGTTACAACGTTATCTCGTTTACAGTGTTCATATACGTTTCGTCCTTTCAACCGCGTTATATCCGAGGTCGACTGTATTTTAATGAAATACAAAACATTACGGTTAGTTCTAGCACATTACCTGAAATAAGCAGTAAATCATATTTCATTTTTTTTACCCAAATCTTCAAGTTCAAATTATTGTAATAACTTTAATTTTAATTCAATTATTAAGTTTTTTTGTTTAATTCGAGTGTTTTTTCAGCACTAATAAGCTCTGCACAACAAGTTTGTTTAAAATTTTGCGTCACGAACTGCGTTAAACGAATTAAGTAAAAGAATAACGCAAATGTATTTCGACGCGAATACGTTTGACATTCTTTTCGACGCCTACTACCGGACCTGTGGGGATTAATGCCATGATAATTATTTCAATGGTTTTTGGGTATACTTATTGTGCATAATTGCAAGTTATTTAAGAGCATTTTTCGCAAAAATCACTGAAATATTTTTGTTATATAAGCAAAAACATATTTCTTTCCGAAAACTTTAATCAAAAATAAACATTTCGTTTTGGATAAGGGAAGCCTTCATACGGTCCAGACATATACTTTATTTGCTTTCAAAAGCAACATTACACGTGTACAAGTTGGAAATCTGGTAGAGGTCTAAGATTGCGTGAGCTCTGAATGTTCTCAGCTTATTAAACAATATTCCTAAAACAATTTATCTTTACTGCATGCTTTTTATGTCTAAACATTGTTTTTTAATGGAACACAATTATTCAGATCACATATGACCGCACTCATGTACGACATTGTACTGCGTCAGTAATTATACCTTGTCCGAATACCACTTTTAGATTCTTTTGTACATTTTACAATAAAAGTACAACCTACTTCACAATAGTTTCATACAATAAATGTTCTACAAATCGTCGCTCGCATTCCGACATATGGACACGTAGTCGATGTCACGTTTTATTTACTTTACGTGTCAAGTGCCGGGAGTACAGTCTGGAAGTATATCTTTCACACTTGTGTTGACAAGAACCATATTTCATAAAATCACTACTTCATAAATCATTTGACGATCAATAAATCATTTTATTTTTTCCATAAAACAAATCACAAATTCAATAATAGGTTTCCAAGTTTTACTCAGCGTTTACATAATTGTTAGTGTTTATTTTTGGGAATTTCTAAGTGTAATAAATAACTGTTAATTTGCAATGAGCCTTGTCGGTCGTTTACCTGAAACGCGCTTAAAGTAGTCATTACGCATAAACCTAATAAAAATACTCGTATCAATTTAACACTACTGGTTAATAATTTAAAACAGCAGTTGAGATAAACTATTCTACAAAAATAATGCAGTTTTCAAGGTCTCGCATGTAAATAGACAAGTCAGAGCTTTGAGGTTAGTTGATTGCAGACGACTCCGCATATAGGACTCTGCCGTCTGCTGTATACGGCCTTAAAGAGGTAAAAAAAATTAGACATGACTCAAAAACCAACGAAGTGAAGACAACACCCCATGTTACGAAAGTATTAAAATCTACCCGGTGTTAATAAAATACGCCGCAGGTCTGCCAATATAAAGAACACAGTCTAGATTTAACAGGCGTCTACGGGGTTGTGTAAGCATTGGTTTGCCTGGAAACAAGTTGCTATAGCCTATTCATCTCTCGGTTTACTTAATAAGAAGTGAAGGGACGCCCCTGAGTGACGTAATTTCGCAGAGTTTCTAATCAGTTTGCGTAACGACAATAGTTGTGAATAACAATTGTTCCGTTTGCATTCATCATCAGCCAATTGTAATACCAAGGCGATAGTTAAGGTTAAATACTGAACATGAAGAAAACAAGATTACGAACTTGAAATTGTTATTAAATTTCGAGATTAATTTCTAATGTAAACATTTTAAGCAGAAGAGTAAAAATAAAAATCATAAGAAAAAAATACAAATATGTAATATATATGTACTCGTATATTATATATATTTGATATTAAATTTTATGAAATGGGAACATTTTTGTTAGATTTTTGGTTACGATTTAGGCCTCCTTGTATCTCAAGATCTCTTGTAGCTGCACCAATAATTTTTTAAAACATTATCTCCTATGCTTTAGTTAATATTTTAACTTTTTATTATAGGTCAGATGTGTTTGCATTGTCAGCCACACCTGTTAACATGCTTTAATGCATACCTCTATATCTTCACTCCAAGTATTATGGCGTGTATTTTATATTCACAAGTTTAAATATTTGAGGGATATTATTTACGACTTCGTCGTGGTTACTTTTCACTTTGAATTAAGTTGAAGTTATTGATAGGTGTAAACTGGTAATGTAAGTAAAGTTTACACAATAACTTCCACAAAAGTAATATTTTTTTTGAACAACAGCAATTTAATTATTTAGTATAATACTGAATACTACAGATCTTCAATTATATAAATTCTACAACTTAATAACTGCGAATGTTTAGAAATGAATTAATAAGTGCGAAACGATAAAAAAGATATTTAACAATACCTATTAAAAACTTCAACCTTATTTTGATGGGTCTAAAAATGTCCTGTTGTATTCATTTAAAAGGCCGCAGTACCTTCTCGTAAGCGCCATTTTATTATTTATTTTTTACAAAGTATACTTTAATACGAAGAAGTATACTTTCAATGTCTTTCGTTAAAAAAACTATATACTAGTTGTTAATGGTCAATCACTGATATATAATAATAAAACATAATAAATAAAAACTATTAATTATAAAAACTGATTATTCGAACTTTTTAATCCCAACTATAGAATTTTGTACTGATTCAAATATTGAAGTTTTTTAAATTTTGGATAAGGTCATCGTATAGTCCTTCAATTTGGGGACAACATTTTGTTTTACGACCTCTGATTGTCAAGTTATACGAATTTAATTCACGATGTCAAAGTCTATCCCTAAAAAGCCTGTTTTAGGGCAAATTTCTGATCATCCTAAAACACCAATTCCTTTCAGTTTGTTTCTGTAATTCCTTTAAACATTACCGATGATCATCGTAAAACACCAACGTTTGTTTCTGTAACTCCTATAAACATTACCAGTAATCATCCTAAAACACTAATGTTTGCTTCTGTAACTGCTGTAAAACATTACCAGTAATCATCCACAAACACTAATGTTTGCTTCTGTAACTGCTGTAAAACATTACCAATAATCATCATAAAACACCAACGTTTGCTTCTGTAACTCCTATAAACATTACCAGTAATCATCCTAAAACACCAACGTTTGTTTCTGTAACTCCTATAAACATTACCAGTAATCATCCTAAAACACCAACGTTTGCTTCTATAACTCCTATAAACATTACCAGTAATCATCCTAAAACACCAACGCTTACTTCTGTAACTCCTATAAACATTACCAGTAATCATCCTAAAACACCAACGTTTGTTTCTGTAACTCCTATAAACATTACCAGTAATCATCCTAAAACACCAACGTTTGCTTCTGTAACTCCTATAAACATTACCAGTAATCATCCTAAAACACCAACGCTTGCTTCTGTAACTCCTATAAACATTACCAGTAATCATCCTAAAACACCAACGTTTGTTTCTGTAACTGCTGTAAAACATTACCAGTAATCACCCTAAAACACTAGTGTTTGTTTCTGTAACTCCTATAAACATTACCAGTATTGCATATTTTTATTTTCAGACGTTCAACTCTAAAGTTCATTTTACTGATTGTTTCAAACTGACAGGAAATGTGAACTGAATTATATGCTCAGCTACTTTTATATTTTGTTTACAAGTTTATATTACGAAACCGCTTCCAGAAAGCTTTGAAAGCTTTACACAGTTTTCATTCAATCTGTGTTATAAATAACCAAACGTAGATAGTTTGTATTTGGGTGAGTATGACTTACCATACCATCATAGCCATGACAGGCAAGCATACTATATTAAAACAAAATTATAGGCGTGAGTACAGTAACTAGATACAGTATTAATATGTTTAAAACAAACAGATTTGATAAACCACGACGAGTAGCCTGCGGTACCAATAAAGAACACTATATAATATGCACGAGTCCACTAATTACAATAAATAATTAGCTACGCTGTCATCTCTTCCAAGGCGAATTACAGCACTACCAATGTTTTTATGACTACGAATCATAATCCTCACATTGAGAGCTTGTGGTCAAAACTGGGTTGTTACTTGATGAACGCTTGATACTTACCCCAAACCGGCTGCACTGTATAGCTATCTCAAGAAGCTACATAAAGTTTTCTGAAAATAAAATGCATAAGTAAAACAAAGATGCCTACTGTACTTTACCTTCTGCAATGTGGAGCGACCGGCCAAGACCGACGGCTGCGGAGAACCAACGTAGTCTTGGGTCCGTTGTTGGCTCCCATCTGTGGCGCACTGGTCCTCTTCCTACACCAAGGACTGCGCCGTCCTGATTGTCCCCACAGATGCGACGTTATGCCCGGAGGAGGACCCTGTTCACTACACGCTCTGCGGCCACGACCTCCGAGCAGAATTTCACGCCGTAATTGTTCAAGGTCAAACTTACAAATCGCCATTTCGGTAAAATATTTTTTTATCACTTTAAAAACTCTATTCTACCATTTGTTAAAACATGTCATTACTAACTGAATTCATATAATAATAATTAAATGTCAAAAGAAAGTAGCAGCATTGAACAGTTATCACACAATTAAATCGTTAATTTTCAGCCTTAAATTGTATTTCATCAGATATGCGTGTAGATATTCTTACGACCAATGTTATAACAATAAAATATTAAAATGTATATTTAAAAACGTGTATACTTTCAAACATTATTTGGTAGTTAATTTGTATAAATCATTTTCTTCTCACTGCACTTAAAGCATTATAATACTTGAAAAGTCATTAAAATCTGAAAACAGACATAAATCAAGAAAACAAGAGAAATATTTACGTAATTTCTTATTTGCTTTTGCTTATAAATACTTGCGAGATATGAAAGATATAATTCAAGAATGTAGAACACCTAAATGTTATTGACAAGAAAAAACTATAAACCTGTCAATAAACATGGCACTGACGTCAGCAGCACAATCGATTAAATATATATATATATATATATATATATATATATATATATATATATATATATATGTATATATTATATATATATATATATATATATATATATATTCTTATAAATTAATACAATATACATTGTATTAATTTTTTTATTTGTGGTAAATTTGTAATTTTCAAACAAATTATAATACATTTTTAAAAAATTCAGATTTCCATTTGAAAATGAGCTATTCGAAAGTCCACTACAGAAAACGCAAATCCAAGACCAACTAGCGCGATTACACGCACGCACGCACGCACATGCGCGCGCGCGCAAACACACACACAATTCAGTTTGGAAGCTATCGAAAAAGCTGACAAATCGGTCCAGCTTTTCAAAATTATTTGAGTCAACAAATTCGTTAAAATTGTTCGTCATATATAAAAAATTACAACTCAAGTCAGCGAAGGAAATTTTAAATAAGACATTTTTGATTTGGAATATATTGGAAAAAACATAAATTAATCCTGAAAATCGCCGTTTTAAAATAAATCCGATATTCAATCTTTTTTCCGTTTTTTTATTCAAATAAATAATGTTATTTGGATAATAAAAAATCATAAGGCCTGAACTTTAGCCGACAATAAGCAACGCGTGATACCTACCACGCATTATGCATTCTACACAAGCGAGAGTTCAGACTACACTGTCGGAAGTGTTCAACACTATTATTGCACTATAATTGCAATTTAAACAGGGACTTTGGTGGTCGATACACCGGTCAGTCTGCGCGCACCTCAAGGTTTTTAGTTCGAGCCGCAGTTACTGCGGTTGATTTACGCTTTCCGTTAACGCCGAATAATGTCCTCTAACTGGCATAAAGTACGGTCGTTAAGAAAAAAATACAATTTTATTTTCAACGAATGTTTACTGTTGCCTATAAACACTTTCTGTCAACGACATAGATAACTAAATGTTTAATTACATTCAGTTGTATCGGTACAGGAAACATTAAAGTTTTTTGTGGTATTAGCTTGCAATAATGACAGTAGTGAAGTATTGATCCGAGATTTGATTGGTTGGCAGAGTCTAAAGTCTCGTCAAAGGTTGTGTGACTCCATTATTTATTGGATCACGAGTAATCACTTTCGCACTTTGATTTTTGTTCCGTATATTTAGTATTACTTATTTGCCTTTATAGCATATTAGTACAATATGCTAATTGTAAGAAGGGTTTCAATTCAATTTACTCGCTAAAGAATTTTTCAAAGCGGCGAAATCTTTTGATGTCGACAAAAGTAATTTTATTAATTTACTGTTGTTTGTTTATAATTTAGAGAAAAATAACAATAACCTATAAAAAAAATAATCTATAAAAAAAAAATAGATTAATTCTTCGGTTGAATATGTTTTAACGGGATTGTTTTTGTCTGTCTATGTACTCCTCTGACGTCTGAACAGTTAGATAGACGTTTTACAATAAATTCTTTTGTACCGAGACAAACACTGCGTTACACTTAGTTCACAGACAGCAAACATGTATTTACACACCTCTAAAGGTATTTGATGTCTACTGTATCTTGGTTACTATGAAACAATGAGAAAAGTATAAGAGAAAATATATTAGTAAAACGTAATTAGATTAACATTGTATAAGTACTGCTCAAATAACTGGAACAATAGGTATCTCATTTAGAGAACGTGATAATTACAATATCCTAGAAGCTTGTACGTGTAAGTTCCTGCAATTCTATAAAAGTTCGTAAAAGAAAATTAAAATGAAAAGGTTTTGTTAATTAACTAAGCACTCCGGGAAATAAGCTCTCTTTCTCCAACTAAAATTTTAATATTGTTCAGATATTATTAACTTCAGACTTTATTTACGTTATTTTTTTCTGTCAGTTATAATTGGTTTATTACTTTTAAAGTTACGAAAAGTGTACAAATTTACGTTTAAAATAATTTTTTCTTTTTACATAATTGTGGAAAGGTATATTTTAAACAAAAATAATTCTGTTTATAAAACATCTGTAACTAAACTGGAATAGGTCCCTTGTCCGAAATTACATTCCAAATGTTTATTAGTAGATTCTAACTATTGTGTGGACTAGGGTGAATGACGGAGAGGTGACAGGCAGTGTCGAGAAAAAAGTAAAAGTTTAACAACAAGAAAAGTACAGAAACAAAGTTTAATACATTATTAAAACTTAACAGAAAAACAATAAACAATTAATGTGGAGCAAAGCAATCTTTTCTCTGGAAATTATTGTTGGCTGAAAATTTTCTCGCACGTTTCACTGAATAAATTATTATTTTGAAGTGAAAATTAAACAGATTTTTTTGTATGAGGAAAAATACATACTCACAATAATACTATTAACATGTTTTCGTCACGCTTTTCGGTAAACAAATCGTTTAGTGTTCTTAAAAAGAATTTAAGTAAACCAGTGAGATGATTGTTTTGAGAGCATTTATGGCCTCAGTGTTATGACTTCTGTTTATGAAACTAAAGGGAGTGAGTTCAAAACCCGCTGATGACCTCAGTTTTTTTTTAATTTTATATTATTTTTTTTAAATTATGTACCTAAATAAGTTTAATAATAAACAATTAAATTATTAAAAAAACGCTGTTATACAGCGAAGCCATCAGAAATTTTTCAGTGGATTTTGGAAAATGATAAAACTTAGACGTTTGTTATTTTACCAGTTCATTCGTACAATATTCATTATTTGGCAAACAGTACTTGAATATTACAAAGTCTATATTACTTTAACGTCTATTTACTGGTTTTCATTAACAAAACTAGAACTGTATAACCACAACAGTGTTATAGGTCTATTTAACAGAACAACAATAGTGGCTGCCTAAACAGGTTCGTTATGTCGTATGCCTAGTTCTTAAGTTTAAGCTCAATTAAGTTTATTTTTAAATACGTGTTTAAAAAACTTGTCAAATATATTACTGATGAGTGTCACAGTATTTGGTTGGCCGCAGAGAAACACTAAAAGGAAAAGTTATTACACTGGATATTACATGGGACCCTCGAAGTTCATTATATTGTTATACACAGTACATTTCCCTGTGGAGTAAATATATTACGCGTGTACCCTAAATTAACTTTACTATTCGTCCCTCTTTTTTTGTATTATTTCATCTGCATTCTGGTAAGAAAATCACGTGATGTTAAAAGGTGATAATTTTTGTTGGCATCGTGCGGATTATTAAATTTTTAAAATACTGAATTGCACTTGACGTATACGTGAAATTTTAACAAAATTGTAATTTTTTAACAAAATTTTCAAATTCAGTAGTAAAAGATAGCAATGTTAATTGTTTTATCATTTAATAACTGCATTTTAAAAGGGCAAAGAAAATTAAGTGATTGACTTAATTATAGATTTTGTTTAAATTGATTCACTGTAGTTGTAGTAACTTACAGAAGGGGAAACTCAATAACCCTTTTAGTTGAATATGTAAACGTAATGTACTTTAACAAATTAAAACCGTTACTTAAGTAACTGATTTTCATGAGTAAAACATCAACTAAAATAAATATTAGTTTTTAACACAGTCAACGAATATAAGTGGTGATAATTAATAGAGTTTACGTTTTAGTGACGCCTCACTAAAATACAAATTTTAACATTTCGTTTTCGTGTAATCAATCATTCATCAATTTAAATATTATTTCATTTCTTATTCTTTATCATTTTTATTGTTGGGTACTATTTTAATGTTTGTATGTGTATTTTTTTAGCTTTTGTTGTAAGAATTTCTCTTATAATTAATTTTAAACTATACTTTTGAAAATTCAACAAATCATAGAATTTCTATTTTCAAACAATTTCAGTCATGCTTATTGCCAATAATAATGAACACACTTTAAATTAAATTACATCAATGGTTATACCGCAACAAATATCACATCACATTAACACATTCCAAATACAAGCACTGCCAAGCACTGAACTAAAACACTTCCAACACTACCACGTTATTCCATGCTTTCATGTTTACATTTTCAGAGATTCGAAGCTGATGAGTTTAGGACAAATTCGGGCGGCAGACTGCGTTTGTCTAGTCCGTTGCCAAGGTAGTAGCTGTGTTGTTGTATCTCCCTCTCACTCGCACGCGTACATTTGGGGTTGTATAAAGTACACCCTTCCTCCGTAGCGAGCGGTACTCGTCAATGAAATATTATATTCTTCTTTGCTGCAAAATCTACTACAAATCTCTTTTTTCAATTAAATATTATTCTTTGAATGTTAATGTACAATGTCTACTTAATAAACAGCCGAGTTAACTGAACAAATAACTTAAAAATCTAATAATATTGTATAAAGACTTTTAAAGAAGTTAAATAAAGATCACTTTACAATATTTACTTATCAACTTAAATTTATAAGAGTTAATTGGACAAAATATTATAAATTATATTAAAATTGATATTGTGTGTGTGTGTGTGTGTGTGTGTGTGTGTGTGTGTGTGTGTGTGTGTGTGTGTGTGTGTGTGTGTGTGTGTGTGCTTGTCTGTATCCAATTACATTCAAACGTGGCGCACAATTTAGCTTGTACAAGATCATAAACCATCAAAATCCGTTCATCCGTTTCAATATGGCTGCCATTTGATTATTTAATAAACATACCTTTTTTATGTATCACTTTCTTGAAAATCGGATTTCACTGTCGTAATCCAATGAAATCAGATTATCAAAAAAGTATGGGAACGAAAAGAAATTATTGGAAAGTGGTTTCATTACACGTCAGCGAGAATGCAAAATGCCGACATTATTTCTTTGTTATAAAAATTTATTAATGTTTTAAATTCACAGAGCGGCGGAAATGCTTTAGCTTCGAGCAGTCAGAAAAAGTCGAAACAATAGACCACATTGAAATGTTGTGGCAGAGTTGGTTGGGGGTTTGAAGGGCAGGGCACCTCCGAACAATTTCAATTATAACTGTCAAATTACTGTTATTGCGTGTTTTTTCTCTTGTACACAGATATGGAAAAAGTGTATTTATTAACTTAGATAAAACGGGTAATGAGGAAATGTATATTAAAAGAACAGGCGAGAAGATACTAGGGTCGAAGAAATATATAGGAGGTGTATGAGTAATATACCAGGATTTATATTGTTTCCGAGCCAGAGTCCATCAGTCTGATTACAGGTGTGTAATGTACTTTAAACAAAGGCTAAGAAAAATTCACTTTGGAAAATTATATATTCATTTCCATTTATAGTTTGAGAACTAAGTTCTTACATAATATATTATATTAATAAACTTCAGGAAATAATTTTTTTAAATATTGTGTGTTATTTTTTAGAGATTTATTTAATTTAATTCTAAACGGATTATTTATTAACCAAATAGTACGAATTTCAAATTATTAATTTTTGAAAGTAAAAATTTTGCGCCTGAATTATTTGTAATTATAGCTTTATTCATTGTTGCAACAGATTTACAAAAGTCCATTAAAGGCAGTATGAAATAACACAAAATAATATGTTGTATATGTGTTTGCACATTTTCTGAACGAATTTGAAATAAAAGAATGTGACCGCCTTAGAATTTGTAATATTCTCTTGACCAGTAATTTCATGATATTTAAAATTCGATATTCGATTTTGAGGTATTATTCTTCACATGCGTCTAAAAATTTGAGAAAAATTGGATAAACTAATTTTTTTGGAAAAATAATTTGAAAGTGAAAACGATTGTGTAGAAGTTTTGCACAATTTATTTTGTGTTATCAATAAATAAATAAATGAGTTGACTGTCGAAAACTCAATTTTATTACTTAAAAATGATGTGAAACCAGAGATCACGAAAACAAAAGTATAAATTTGAAAGTGAAAAGGATTGTGTAGGTTTTGCACAATTTATTTTGTGTTATCAATAAATAAATAAATGAGTTGACTGTCGAAAACTCAATTTTATTACTTAAAAATGATGTGAAACCAGAGATCACGAAAACAAAATTATTATACTTTATTGATAACACAAAATAAATTGTGCAAAACTTCTACACAATCCTTTTCACTTTCAAATTATTTTTTCAAAAAAATTAGTTTATCCAATTTTTCTCAAATTTTTAGTCGCATGTGAAGAATAATACTTCAAAATCGTGTATCGAATTTTAAATATCATGAAATTACTGGTCAAGAGTATATTACAAATTCTAAGGCGGTCACATTCTTTTATTTCAAATTCGTTATATTAACATTTACCATGACGGTTCAGAAATGAATAAAATTTGAGCAAAATCTAATGGGCTAATGTTGAGAAATTATACAGGTTTTCATTTTTTCTCGATTTTTTTCGAACCCGAGTTTTTGGAACATATCGACCTTTATATTGGTTTCGAATAATTGAGGGTTATTTCTGAATAAAATGTTATCATAATAGTTACATCAGATTTTAAGAAGTTCCTATTTTTAACACTTCCAAACCAAAAAGGGGCTTCGAAACTTCCTTTTCGTATTAATAAATATACATAAGTATACATATTAATAATAATACATAATAATAATAATACATAATAATAATAATAAATAATAATAATAATAATAATAATAATAATAATAATACATAATAATAAGTATACATATTAATAAATAATCACGTATCACGTTATATGGGCAACCAAACCTACATGCAAAGTTACAAAGAAATAGGTAAATTTATTTAGTTTTTATTAATACACGCACGTGCGCGCGCACGCACGCACACACACACGCGCGCGCGCGCGCACACACACACACACACACACACACACACACACACACACACACACACACACACACACACACACACACACATACGCGCGCGCAATAAAAAAAACTTTTTTTGACCTCAGCTCAGATGACCTGAAACGGTTAGATTCCAAAATATAAAATAAAAACCTTTTTTTCATGTTCATCAAACTTTTTTTATATTTCGTATAGAAAGAAAACAAAATGTAAACGACAACAATACTATAACTTGTTACGTACACGTTTATGGATTTCACAATCCCGGAGTTCCTGAGTGTATTTGTAAATCGTTCGTAAATCTTAAATCCTTTACAAATGTATTAAAGTATAGAAGCGAAAAATAGCACACACGGTTAAACTAGAGGTCCTCTTTGTATTTCACTTTGACAGCTACGAAGCAAGCAATGAACAATTTTTCCTTGTAGTATGCCTAATCGTTCTACTATAGGTTATACTAATCGTTTTTAAAAGCCTTAATCGTTAATTCATACTGAGTTTCCCTTGTAAACATAAATAATGTAATTATTTAAAACCTGCAAAAATATAGTTATTATTTATAAATTATAATAATATAATTTAATTTAGAAATAAAATAATAAATAATTTCTTTTAAATTTTTATTTCAGAAAGTTTTCCTGCAACATTTACATCAACACAATCTACAAACGATCTTTTAAAACGTGTAAGTATCTTTTTAATTTAGCCTCTACTCGCCATGATCACTCTTAAATCTCGGGTTATTGATTTGAAACAATTTTTGTAGTTATAATCACACGTAATGACAAAACCGCTTGTTTTTCGTCAAATAAATAATAAAATACTTTCATCATCTACTCAATAATTAATCAACTATAGTTCATTCTTAAAGTAACTATAAGAGACCATTGTTCTTAAAATTACTTGTGTTTCAGGTCGTTATTAGCTTTAAGCAGAAGAAACTAAAACCTACCGCCCCGAAACTAAAACAAATAACTTCGGCCATTGCCCATTGCGTATTATAGTCACATCCATTGTTGCAGCGCTGTCTGCACGTGGGAGTCTAACTTTAACAGATAACATAATAAACTGAACCAATATAAACAAAACATCAATCTAATGAACAAAAACAACTATTGTATTGCATTAGACGGCTGATCAAAGACAGTATCACGAAACCAAAAGGAATTAAACATTACCAACAGACGTCTGTAGTTACAATTTATTGGAAGCAAGACAAGGAAGTAAGCCTGATAGACTTATTTATATTTTTAAAACAGTTATGTTAAATAATATTATGATAGTTTAATCTAATTTGATTGCTTAATTAACCTGAATTCGTTTTATAATTGAATATCTGTTTTAAATATATTACTTTCAAAATTCTTAATTTACGTGTTCTCTATGTTCTCTGCAGTTTTCAAGTGTGATCTGTGTCCAGGTACTGAAGTATTCTCCATGTAGTGGAGACGGTCTTAATAAGAAATATAGCTATACTAATTACAAAGAGTCGAACGGATATCATGGCGGCATTTGTCCACTTATTGCTGGTAATCAGTACAGCACGTTATTAAGTATATGGGTGCAGGAAGGAAAGATGAGGTCGAAAAATAGTTTTTGTAAAAAACTTTATTTCAAATGATATTGGATGGTTTGGGATCCAGTGTAACTGGCACGCAATGACCAGAAGTACATATCGTCTATCTGTACACTGCTGTTCTGTTAAAATTAATTCCCGCGAGTTTTTTAACTACAACTTAAAATTCAGTAGAAATGTTGCTGTCTTCTGTGGTAAGGTCATTTATACTAGTTTAGGGGAAAAGTATCTTCAAACGGTACTATTAATTGAAATGTTTTAAAATTAGCCTATACTTATAAATTTTCAATAGAAAATTAAAAAAATGTTTGGGCTGCATCATGCGACCCAGATTTTAATAGTATCGAAAGAACTCGAACTTGAATGAACTGATATTAAAATCGGCTCAGTGGAACTCTAGATTTAGTTGTGCAAAGCAATTTTTTCGAGTTCAATATTTTAAAGTATTTGCTTAAACATTATAATTATATATTTTCAACTTGATAAAGTGTAATAGTTTCTAGTTCTAACTTATTGGAACTCGTAGGACTACTTTATCGCGAGTTGGCAAATTAATCGCCCAACGCCCTTCCTGAGTAACAAGCCCTTAAAGTTTCCCTGCTGTGTATTTGTTGCGATGCCAAATACACCACGTCACTTACACGGCACCAAGTATTGCATAATAACCTACTTCTAAATTGAATCTAACCAGGCTCCAGATTTACCAATAATAATTACTTTGTATTACTTTACTTTAGTGCGTAGGCTAATTATTTCACTTTATTGAAATTGCATACAATTTAAACTTTATTAATTAAACAAACAGTAATAATCGTTTAAGAAAGTTTACCTTTTTTATTTCATATAAAATATTTAATATAAACAGAACTGATGCATGATGTTTTGAACTAACTGGAAAGCACCAACCACAACTGGTAATAAACAATATAACTCCAACAAAACTTTATATAAGAGCAAATACTTTATTTATAGGGCCTTTTTTGTACATTTTGATAACAAGGTCACATATCCTTTAAAATATGAGGATTCTAAACAAAAACTGACTTAAAACTATGTTACGTTTTTCTACAAACATAGGTACACATATTATAAAGATCATTTATGCCAAGATCCTCTCTGAGAATGAAAAAAGGCATTTATACAAAATTTGATAACATACGTTATTATGCAAAATATACAACAGTCATTTTATTATGCTTACGAAATAGCCCATAAAATAGTTTTGCCCGTAAACTAGTTTTGAACAACAGCTACACATCTTGCTCATAATCATTATTTATAATGCGGTCGAAAAAAGAGCCGTTAACAATGGGTACATAAACATAGACAGAGAGTTTCCATATTGTTTGTATTCTGTAATACTATTGCAAATATTTTAGTTATTTGTCAATATTTAAATCATTGACAATAACACTTTTTAATCATTAAATAAAAAATAATGCATTTTTGTGATCCTAATTTTGTGACTATCTTTTCAAATTTTTTTACAAAACTCATATTAACTATATATATATATATATATATATATATATATATATATATATATATATATATATATATGTTAATTCATTATAAATCTAATCAAAGCTGTTTGAACACTTGTTGATACGGCGGAAAATACCACTTGTAAACTATTTACAAATTTTAATTGGCGCATTACGATGCAACCATTAACGTCTGAACACCCTAAACTAGTTTAACCTATATTAAAACAATGCCTATTGTGTACAGTCGTAAAGTAAATTAAACAAAAATAATTATTTTGAAATATTATACAACATTTAAATAAATTTTAATTTAAAACCATTTATATTGGTTGTATACTAAACCAATATTAGGACATTTATATTAAAACCAATTAGAACTTCCGAGAATTGGAAGTCAAAAAAACTCTTAAAATATATTATCTTTCAATTAGCATATTATAAAACTAGCTGTTACTCGTCGCGGCTTCGCCCGCAACTATAATATGTAGGTAATAATAGGTATAATCGATTTTCAAAATCAGAATAGGTTTATTTCAATTTAATATATTTCTATATACAATATTATATGATTGATGGTTTTCGGCTGACATATTGATTTTTGCTACTCGACACTAGAATAGCCGACATATAACTGACCGTGGGAGAAGCATGTAGTTCCCAAATGCCAACGTTAAATTCTTGCTACTCTTAACGTCTGACCCTGCGACTTATTAATTATCATTGTAAATGCCAACTTTAATAGAAATTGCAATCTTTTAAATTGGAAAGGCAAACTGTTTGGAATTATAGAGATTTTTGACAAATTTTCAACTAAAATCATTGCAAATGTAAGCTTAAAACAATAATTTTGTAATAAATAATAACAGATTAAAATTTTTTAAACGGGAATACTTCTGTGTCCATCTCAGGTATCTAAACCATGTCCATGCCAAATTTAATCTCAATCGGTCCAGTAGTTAATGCATGATTGATTAACAAACAAACAAATAAACCAACACACACACACACACACACACACACACACACACACACACACACACACACACACACACACACACACACGCACACACACACTTGCATATTTATAGTATTATATAAAGAAGTATAAAATATTATTAAAAAGTCATTGTTGTATAGTCAACACTTGTTACAAAAGTAAATACTAAATAAATAAGTTGGACAGAGTAAGTAGTATAATGGCGTTTAAAATAATTTAAATATTTGTTATTCACAATTAACAATGTATAATAAACGTATAAAATGTCACTGTTATATAGTTACACTTGTCACAAAACTAAATACTAAATAATTAAGTTCGACTGGGTAAGTAGCGTAATGGCGTTTTTTTAACGGGAATAGGCCTATGTTCGTCTCAGGTACCTAAACCATGTTAATACCAAATTTCATCTCAATCTGTCCAGTAGTAAAATGCGTGATTGAATAATAAACAAACAAACAAACATTCAAACTTTCAGAATTATAATGATTAAGACAAGTAATGTTTATAAAAATATTACCTTCTGAACCGTGGCCACTCTGAATCCGTGGTCGCGGGCGCTGAAGTACTTCTTCCAGGGAGTGACAGTCTGGGCATGATGCGCAGCGTGATAGGTCGACGTCTTCGCAGCGTATAATCTGCGGATATGTAAAAGCACGGTATTAAAACTAAATCTTTTTAAAGGAAATATTTTGTTAACAATTATAAGCAACAATATTTTGATTATAACAAATCACTCTAGACCAAAGCAATATTTTTAATTGATGTTTTGACTAATTATGGTTTTTGATTCGTTCTTCCTTAATAATACATCCCTAAAACCAGTTATACCTCATTGTTGGACTCATGAGATGAAGTACCTCATTGTTGGACACCAAATTAACCTGAAATGCTCACCTTGGGCACATCAAGAGGAAAGCCAACAAATCATTGATGGTAGTTAAAAGAATAGTTGGCAAAACATGGAGCTGAGACTAAGCAAAATGAAGTACATCTATACTGGGATCACTAGATCTATGGTTGCTATGGTGCTATGGTGTGAAGGACTATGGCCGAGCAGAGGGGAGTCTCTGACTAAAATTCAGAGGCTGGCTCGCCTGTCCATTACCAGCTCTATGAACCAGCTCCATTACCCATCAACAGCGGCTATGGAGATCGTGCCATGGGGGAAATGCGTAAAGCAGGAAGGTGGTGTCTGGAAATCCTCAGTTTTGGGGCATGTTAGAATCACAGAAAAGGTCAGTGATCCGATTCTGAACTGAACAGATCACATAGTCTCTTGATCCTTTAATGTCGAGTTGATAATTGAGGTTGGAGAACGTATGTTGGGAAAACCTGGAGATATAGTATAATATACAGATGGCTACAAGACAAAGACAGATACTGGTGCTGTGGTGTACGGTCTGAGACCGTAGTTGAAGAAAGTTATTAGCATGCAACAGTATGGAATACTTACTTAAATATGGCTTACGTGGTGGCCATTAATGACTTTATTCGGGGGAACTTGAAACGGGCCTTCAATAAGGCTCGAATTCATACTAATATCGATAGTCAGGCAGCAATAAAAGCACTTGCGGTTCCTCTAATTCAGTCAAAGCTGGTGTCGGGAGAATCTCAACTCTCTGTCTCTGAGTAACAGGGTAACTCTTCACTGGGTTTAGAAGCATAAGGGAGTTGATATAATGAGAGACAGACCGACTGGCTGGACTGGGATTTGCATCTGAATTTATCGAACATGAGCCGCTTTTAGGGATTTATCTGTTGTTGGCCAGGTCTGCTATTAATAGATGGATTAAAAAGCAACACCAGATAAAATGGGATAACCTTCATGGGCATTCCCACAGTAAGCCCTTCTTAAGCAGGGTTCCATATAGAAGGCTTAAATAGAACAGACGTCTTAGGCAGAACACAACTCAGAAAAAGCGTGGGGCTTTATTACTGGGCATTACTGGGCACTGTGGTCTGAGGGTGCACATAAACAGGATAGGTATGTATCATGGAGAAACCGTGTGTAGGTTGTGCAGAAAAGAGGATGAAACTGCAGGACACAGTTCACGATTGTGAGGCTCTTGCTAGTAGGATGGTAGGGGTATTTGGCTTCCAGGACCCTAGGGATCTTCAGCAAAATGAGTTAGTCAGAGGATTGTTGGAACTTACTAAGGGCATCAATCTGCTAAACTAGTACTCAAGAGGTTTAGTTGTACGATAGGTCCATTGACCGCAGTGCCTGGGGTTGTATTAACCTTTCTCTAGTTTAAATCTAATCTAATAATACACCCATACTGAAATCATAATCTCTGTTAAAATTTTATTTTAGGGAAGGGCGCCCAAAGTATTTTTGCCTCACAAGACGCTTCCACACCTTAAAGAGGAACCACAAATAACTTTACACAAGTATACCACTTTTACATGTAAGTTTGAAGGGCGTCGGATTATAACAGTTCATTTTAAAGTCAAGCAATACGGCTACAAATATCTCGTGTTTGTGTAGATTGCCAATTACACCAACCAATGTGGCCTACTCCGAGTAATACAGGACATCGATATATTGATCTTTAAACTGGAAAATAATACCATCCGGCAAAAGAAATGTTTGTTTCCGTTGCAGGCTACAGACAGATTAGCAACACCTTACGCTTGCAATCAGATGTAAGTGAAACAGTGTACTTACTGAAATAATTTTTTAGTCATCGAGTGTTTTGCGAAGTCTTCGAATCGAATATATCTGACGACCAATCTTCGATCGTTCAACGAAACATGATCTTGCTACATAAGGCAGTTTACATTTACTTAGTCGCGATCCGTAATAAGTGAACTAGAGTTGTATATATAATAGGCTATCTGTACATATTTTAACTTACTGTGAATATAAAGAGCAACTGAGCCTGCTATTGTGTATAATATATTCATTGTAAAATACACTGAAGAAGGTATAGAATTGATAACCACTTTTAAGGAAATAAAATTACCGGTAGCAGCTGTTACCATATTTAACATTTCAAAGACATCGGTGAACAATACAGTAAAAACTTTTACAAGAATGTCTGATGTTGATTTTATTGTGAATGTCTATCTAGCTGGAAAAAAAACACGCCATGTGGAGAGCAATAAGTAACCATAACAATTTCCACTTATGACCTACGTTTCCTTTTTAACAACCAGGGATTCATTTAGAAGTAGTTCCATTATTATTTGTTAAATATTTAAAAATTGAATGATTTAAGTCACTGAATATGTGAAACTCAATCAATCCGTGTCTAAATGTTATTATGTTCATTTGATGATGCTTTGGTTTTAAAAATTAAAATGTAAAAGATAAAATGTGTTGCTTTAGTGTTTAAAATGTGTTTGATTTGTAATGTACACTGCATCTTTTCAACACCCTAGATCGTCAACGTGCTTCCCGGAACAACAAAGAACCTAATTTGCATTCCCCAAGTTGAATTTTTTTTTTTCAATAAGGCGAAAAAGCACATTGAGGCTATTGTTGCCTCCCTAAATGTAAGTGTGAGTGTAAAGTGTTAAAGTCGTAAGTGTAATGTTGTAAGTGTAAATGTGTGTTACACTCGGGTACCGCGAGGGACCCTTTCAATAGGTGCAGCTAGTCTGCATCCCCTGCGGGAAATTCTCTTTGTAAGCTAGGCAGAAGAGATTGCCTTGACTCTTGCATTAGGGACTGAGAATATGTAAAAAAACTAACCATTGCTTTGGTTATAAATAGAAGGGAAAAAATTATGCCAGTCTGTGAACAAAAAGCTTTAGATCTATTAGTATTAAATTACAATCCATCCTCCGCTCCTATACTCACCTGAGGCCGAGCACAAAGAATTTCTCCCCGCAAATACGTAAGGCGACAAATAGTCCGTGGACAGTCGCTTGCCCGGATTCCAGTCGTGCAATGAGAGTTGTGCGTCGTCATGATTCGGCAGAAGTGGAGGAGACTCGCTTGCGAAACTACTTGCGGGACTGTCAGGGTCCTCTCGAGTTACGTGAAACTGAAATGATGATTGGAGACATCTTGTACTGGACTGAAAAAAACACCAAAACATACAACAAATTTAGTTAAAGATAAATGCTGCACACTGTTCCTTATCATGTATTCAATATCAGTTAAAATATTAATGCTAACAATTTTTTTTCTAAAATAATTAAATATTATTTGTTATATAATTTATGTTTATGTTTCTACTTTCTAGAAAACAATCTACAAACTCTGCAACAGAAATAATATTTTTACTATTTCAGTTGTTTCAAAATTTCAATTATTTCAATTGTAAACAACAGTTTCAAATTGTGTTCTAAAAATATGAAATTTAACTTTTAAACATGTAAAAAATAATTACTTTTGAAAACGATTAAAGAGGAAAATAAACTTAAATTTTAGTTTAGTTTAAATACAGTGATTTTTCAGATTAATTTTGAACAACTCTCAAACACCTTTACAGGTAGTCGGCGATTAGATTATTACCCTTTAAGAACATAGTCAACCTTTAAAAAAAATTTTCACTTTTCATAATGTTTATGTTGTAGTGAAATTATGATCAACATTTACTTTTAAATCTGGAACTAAAATTATACAAATGGATCTGGTTATTTTATCTCACGTTTAAATTTTTCTGTTCGTATAGTTTTAAAAATGAAAATGATTATTTTTCTCCTGTTCAAAAACTGTAAAATATGTATACTTATTGTTGAGGTGCGATTGTTATGGCATTAAAAATGTTGTTGCCAAGCACAAGTTCGTGACAAAATGTAGAGGGGAAATGGTTTTATATCTAACACTACTCAATACGCTATCATAAAATGTCGAAAGGTGCATTTTTTTCTTTTTATTTAAAGAGCTAGATGTGGTAGATGTGGCTAAGGCACCGGACAGTCTGCTGCATCATTTAACTTCGCCTCTAAAGGTCGTGGGTTCGAGGAGCAGTTATTTTCCTTTCCTTTAAAGCCGATCTTTCGTTCTCGAACTAAACATTCGTCGTATCTAACGCGAATAAAGTATGGACATTAAGCAAAAAAAACTTTGTATTTAAAATGGCGGATTTGTTTCAATGAAAATGCTACTTTGCATTGATTTTTAAGATCATCTGAAAACGTTCATTGCTCAGCTTTATTAAGAGGTCAACCTTAATGAGGTAAGGCCTGAGTGATTTATTTTATTTTAAATGTTTTGTAAAGAGATAGATTGAAGAACTCAAAGACCTCAGGAATCACGAGACAACTAAAACGATTAACGGCAGATTAATGGCTGCAGAAGTGGTTTACAAAGATTAAGCCATTATATTAGGAAAGACGGATCCTTCCGTATACACTGCACACAAATATTTGTGTGTAATGTATATAGACCATAAATTTGTGTATATTGAATATAGACTCTATATTTAAATTTTATGTATTATCCATGATCGGCTAGGCTCAAATACATTTAACAAAAAGTGTTTTTACTATAATATTTGTGTTTTATTAATATAAATGTAATCCCAAAAATGCCAACAGTATTTACTATAAATAATCTAAAAATGGGTCAATAAATTTTTGTTGATCAAAAAAGGTTTTTACATTGATGGACAGATCATTTTTTAAAATACGTAAAGTAAAATATTAAGTACAACAATTAATACACAAATTATCAACTTGACCAGAATATCAGAGATGTCATTAATGAAAAGGAAAATGTTTCGGATTTATATACAAATAGAACTTCTTTAAATATTGTGTAAAACTTATTAATAGATTAAATGAACATCAATTATTATGAGAAAAAGAAGATAGTCCAAGTAAAAGGAAAGGAAGAGTACTGTTAATTTATCATACACACAGATGGTGTCCTACACAAAAAAGGTGAATGTTTAAACAATTCGGATATCACAATGTTTCCAACTAGTTACAAGTGTCGGCAAAATTCATTTACACCAAGTTGTTTACCACATACCGTATGTTCAAAAAGAAATAATCGTATGCACAATAAGTGTCGTTGAGGCAGATTGTAAATAAAAAAGAATGTAACAATAATCTACTACAAAGAGGCAATATTGTGTTCAATATTAAAAAATACACAAATATATTTCTAAAAAAAAGCATGAAAAGTTTAGCGTTTTAGTAAAATTAATTCGTTTAAAACTTGACAAACTGTCATTTTGGATAATGAAAAAATATCTATTTTAGTTGTAAATAACAGTTCAAGAAGTCAATTAATTTGACAGTAATAGTCAATGGCAGTTTCTGTAATATTTAAACTGTATTAAAGTGTCTTTCTCCCTCAGGTCAAAGCAAAATATTAGAGCACTTTTATTTTTAATTGTTCAAGAGACGAGCAGTACAGAGTTTTTTTTTATTAAATTGTTTTACTTTTCTAGATTAACTAATTTCTAGACATTAGTTAGTTAATGTCCAGAAATTAATCAATCTAGAAAAGTGTGTATATTTTACCCAATTTTTAAAAAAACTTTAAAAATGAAAGTATTTATTCATAAAGAGATTCAACATTTGTTTTTGGATATCAAATCAACTGTTCAAAGAAATTTATTTTTTGAAAATATTTTGAAAATCAATTTAGTTTATCAACATGGTCTAATGCTGACTACATTTATTATTTAATTTTTTTTTAATTAATTGTATGTTAAAGAGTACAAATATTATTTTTTGCAGCAAATGAAGTAGTTCCTAGCATGTACTGTACTGTACAAAATTTAGAAGTTCAAGTGTTTAATTTAGCTAATAAAATAATATTTGACTTACTGTGCAGGCATTACAGGACTATTGACCTTTATATTTAAAGTTCTTTACATTATTCATAAAGAAGTTTTTAGGGCAGTTATTATAAAAATTCTAAATTTGTAACTTATTAAGTCATTTTTTAAAATTATTTTAAGATAAAATAACAAAAATATTATTACGTACCATTTTGTCAATTCATTATCTGCCGCTTCATTTATTTCATTGTTATCAAATATAAATTCTTCATTTGTACGCCTTCAATCTGAAAACAAAAAAATAAATATAATTTACACATACTAACACATTTAATTTAATCCTTAAATTTAACAATTTTATCACCGGCATACAGATACTGTATATTTTACAGTGCAGTAGTATTTCTGTTGCTTCCTCGTAGTGCTGCTACCTGTTGGGAAACATCAAATGCAGATACGTAATTTATTTTAAAATGTTATTTAGAGTAATTGTATTTAAAATGTTCCATTGCAGAACTACATTTTTTTAATAAAGTCCTACTTTCCACTTGGGAAATCTCTTTTATTACTAATACAATCCAGCTTATAATATAATAATTCGTTTAACGTATCACTAAGAATATAATAAATTTTTACTACGAATTTTGGTTTGTAGAACTTTTAAGTGCTGCTACCTTTTGGTCAACTCCTGAAACTGTTTAAATACAAGTGTCTTACAGTAATATTGTAATAAATCAATGAATCGCTGTTCAAATTATTTATATTTTGAATATACTGTAATGCTACATTACAAAATTCAATTTTATTTCAACAAATTTATTTCCGTAAATCGGTTTTTTCAAATTCCGCTAGCGAACTACAAAGTAATGAGTGATGATAATAGTGGAACACTTCAAAAATTAAAATTAATTAATTACTTTTAATTAATCACGAAGTGAAATATACCGAATATATACTATCATTTTCGTATGCCACGCAAACATGCCATTTTTATTTTACTTAAATAAGCTCCTACGGTAGTTGTTTCCCACATTTTAAACACCTTAAACGCTTGCAAACATCAAAAACATTGCCTATAATAATGCAAATTTATCAAAAGCCCATATAATCTATAGGAGATTTATGTTTTTTGCACAAGAAATTATACGCCAAAAACGTTTTAAAAAACTTCTTTACGGAAAATCAATATTAATCTACTTCGAAATTTAAACAAATATTTTTACTGCAGTTGGACATTTCAACTCACACAGGCAAACAAACAGACACAACACCTAATCAGCCACAGTCGTGTGCATGCGCTGGATGGTTGGTACGAACGGATAACCTAATGAACTGAGCAAAGCCTACGTACACTGTGCTGACCTACGTCGCTCACTCCGATTAACACAGAAGTCCATTTGTTTATTTTTGTCGGTTAAGCTCACACTTTTCGGTCCTACATACGTCAGTTCAAACTGAAAACACTAAAAAAATAATGAGCGTACCGCATTAATCATCAGTCAAATTATTAAAAGGATGTTTTAAAGTATGAGCTCCTATTTGCATTGTTTTATAAATATCTTAATATCTTCTCAGTTTTTTTGAGATCTTCACGTTTCAAATTACCTGGGTGCCAAAAAAAATTTAAATCTTACGTCTAAGCCTGTCTGCATGTGTACTACATTCGTTCAGTGCAAACACCACTACACCGATTTTTTTTTAAATCTTAAAATGTGTTTCTGGATCTTCCCCTAGCGTTTTTATATATATATATATATATATATATATATATATATATATATATATATATATATATATATATATATATATATTTTTTAACGTCCGACTATTTGTGCACACTTGGGCTAATGCAGACGATGGGATGATTTATAGCGTATGAAAATGTCAAGCCCTGGCCGGGAATCGAACCCGGGTCCTCGGGGTGAAAGCTTAGTACGCTATCAACTGGGCCACCGAGGCGGCTCATATATATATCCTATTGAAGGACACTGGAAACCAGTTCGACTTGGAAGACCTAAGGACAACATAGAAATCGAGTGCCTAGCTTTTGCAGATGACCTAGCCATACTCACAGATAATGAAACAACAGCTATTAAACAGATAGAAGTCCTAAAGGAATGTGCAGAGAGGGTCAATCTACAGATCTCGTTTAAAAAAACCGAATTCTTCTGTTCAAAATTAAATATTCAAGAACTAAACACAAAGTATGGTAGGATAAACAGAGTCAAGCACTTCAAATATCTGGGAGAAATTCTTGAACCCACGGGTGGCGAGAAGGTTGCCAAAGGGTTAGGCTACTGAGAATGAAGAGGGCTCTTGGTATAACCCGTGATATCTACAATAAGAGATGTATGTCGACGCACACAAAAATCAGACATTACAACACAGTCATAAAACCGGAGGTATTATATGCAAGCGAGACGCTAGCACTCCACACAAAAGCTACCATGGAGGATATTTTGAAGGAAGAACGCAAAATCTTGAGGAAGATCCTTGGCCCGAGATTAACAGAAGATGGATACAGGTTGCACTCCCGGAAGACCACAGAGAAGATATCGAACCTGGCAGCAGATATCAGAAGAAGGAGGCTTCGGTTCTATGGACACATCAGTAGACTCCCAACAACGAGACTTGCCAACAGAATCCTTACGTATATACAAGGTGTCAAATCAACAACGTCGTGGATCGCACAAGTCAGAATAGACCTACATGACGCAGAAATAGACTCAACAGACTTTGAAGATAGGAACACATACAGGAGAAAGATGCTCGGTTGGAAGGTTCCAGAGAATGAAATCCCAAAGAGAGCAGGGGTAAAATGGACGGAGGAGCGGAAGAGGATCTATGGGGACAGGATGAGGGAGGTGTGGAGGATTAGAAGGAGCAAGACATGAGTCGGAGTGTTTTGGGTGATCCAACAGAGTCTATACGCAGTTAATAATAATATATATATCCTTAAAAGAAAATTAGCTTCAAAAAACAAAACACGAAAACGAAAATATAAATGAGTTTTTGAAATGTTTTTTAAAGTTTTAATATAAAATTAGGTTGTTAGGTATGAAAATAATAAGTAAGTTATTGGTCATTAACCCTTCTAAAATTCCACTTAGAAATGTATCACCAAAAAAACAACAAAAACGGATGGTTATTATGTTTTACGATTTTAGTTAATATTCTAAATCCACTAACGGTCACAAACCCGTGGCCTTATCAGTGATAAGGAAAGCTGTATCAGAGTAGTAACATCTCTTTGAAATTGGCTCAGCTGATTGTACTATGCAAGATCCTCTTGCCAGGATACGGTGAAGTCCTTAACGGCGGCGGTCTTCGATGGAGGAGATATTCGGTACGTCGGAACCGACGGATGAGACAACCCACCGAATGGGGGGGGGAATTTGGTAGCTGGTAGGAAACACAAATGAGCAATGGAGGAAAAGCGTAACCATACTGAAACAATACAATATGGAAAAAGTGCAGATCGGATATACCGGAAAACCCATTTCATCGGCAGGCAGCCCCCACGGATTCTGGGGGAGGCAGCTATTGCAACTATTGCAGTTGGAGGATCTTTTTTATTAAGATACTGTCTTTAAGGAAACACCAGCACCGAGCAATAAATTTAATACAAAAGAAATTTACTGGTACCTCCAACACCTGTAAAAACAATACTAGAGAGAAAAAAATAAGAATAAGTTAGAAGAAATGGAACAAATAACATTGAAGTTGAGTAACAAAGTCAGTATATTGTAATAAAAAAGAAGAGAAACCCGACCAAAAAAGTGTTCGGTCATCACTAGAAGCGAAATTACCAAATCCGAAAAAAATCTAAAAAATCGAGTATTAAACATACCACACAAGATAAGAAATCACCTTCCATATACGTAAGTGATATAACTGATTTTAAAGTATTGCAAAATCTCATGAAAACCATCAGACAATGAATCTAAAATCACGGCAATAAATAACGAAGTCTGGCAAGAAAAAATATCTAATGCAGGCACGCAAACAATTCAGGTCAAAGCTGAAAGAGGATGGAATGAAGTGGTACACGTAAGAATATTAAAAACAAAGACTTGTTAGAGTCATGGTAGCTGGTCTTCATCCTACCTGTTCAAAAAATTATATATTAGAAGATATCTACGAGAAAGGATAAAAAATTATCAATACTTTTAACATCTTTAAGACCGAAAGGACATTTTTTTATGAACAAAAAACAAAATTGGTTAGAAAAAATTGAAGAAATATTTGGCATTAGATCAATATTACAGCTAAATGGCAGAACTGAATTTATAATAAAAACAATATCATACCAAAACGGAAAGTGCCAAGGATTTATTCATACTTAGAAGTACTGTTGGCAGTAATTAGAGATATTCATATGCTAAATATTATTTAACTTCAGTATGTAGGCCTACTGTGAGAAGAAAAGCTCCTTCAAAATGTATACATTTCAAAGACAGTAATACTGCAAAGTACAGTGCATTGAGTTAGCCTAAGATTTACAAAAAAATGAATAAACATGGAAAAACCATAATTGGACAGAACAGTTAGTTATTAAAGCAACAACATAAGAGACAGAAACAAACCACTAGCGAAAAATATGATCTATGCTCAAGTAACAGAATACACAAAACAAATAAGAAATAAAAACTGCAGTAAAAAAACAGAAAATATATTACAAAACTTGGAACAAGTAAACAAAATACTACATACTCAAAACGTAAGAAACGTTTAACCAATTAGAAATTACATAAAACAAAATGAATGAAAGATACAACATAAAAAATGAAATAAACTTTGAGGATTGCAATATAGAAAGCAAATAGACTGAATTATTTCCAGTTATTTCCAAAAACAGAAAACAAAATATCGTGCTGATTTTTTAAAAATTATTGTTATTTATTTACTACATCTAATCTTATCGACCTATTCTCGGCAGTTTATTATTTAGAAAAGAAATCTTAAGCTTTTTAGGTTACCGCCCAGTAGCAACACCAAACCATCCACTCTGCAATAGTCTTCAACATAAGTTCGAAGGCTTTTTTCAGTCTCCGCACCAAATTCTAATTTTCAGTAACTGGAGGATCTCAATATGCTGATGTTCGTGAAGTCTCAGCCTGACTTATTTTCAGCATGTTTTTGAATTTCTCAGTAATGTCTACCTTCAAATCCTGGTTAATAGCCTCGTTAACAACATACCAAGAAACTATTGTTCTCCAGTGCCTTGCTTTGGAAGGTCGGTATGATTTATTGTTTTTAATACTATATAAACAAATATGCTTTGACACTTGATTATAGAATAGGCGTGATTTATTATGTATTTATAACTGTGATTTTTTTAATCAACCAGTTCATTTTATTTAGCTAAGATCTGTAAATATTAGTTAGCAGATGTTATTAACGTTTATTAGCTTTTTCCACGTTTTGTTATTAGCGAATAGGTTTCATAAGTAGACGTAATTAAAGTCATTTGACTTAACTCCACATCTACTCGGCAGAGGTTTTGTGAATGCTAAGAAAAACTTTCCTAGAAAAACATAGGCCTATCAATAGATTAAAATTGTAAAAAATGAATCTCGGAAAAATATATAATCCCCAAAACCCATTTTACAACCTTAGTAGAGGAAAGCAATTTTCGTAATTACACTGAAGAATTACAATACCAGTAAAATTTAAATTCTCAACTTACAAGTATTTGGGATTGACAGGAATAGATTCTTAGACGCATCGATAAAAGAACGAAACACCTTGGGAAGAAGAGCAATAAAGATACTGAACAGCATCACAGAGGATCAACAGATATCGAAAATAAACATATAATACAATTACAAAACGTATAATCACATATGGATGCGAAATACGGCCACTGAAACAAAGAGAGCAGAAAAATGCCTTAAAGTTACATAACCGTTAAAAGACTATTGGCGAAGAGTCGAAAGACGGTCGAAACGGGAAAAGATAAACAAATTTAAGAATCCGTAAAATCATGGATGTGAAGCACACCATCGACAAAACAACTTCGACTGTTTGGTCATGTCCAAAGCATGAACGAAAATCGACTTCAAAAACATATTGCAAAATGGAAACCACATGGTCGCAAAAAAGAGGAATACCGAGATTAGTTGGAGAGAAGGAATTGATAAAGAAGTGTGTGTGAGAGAGAGAGAGAGAGAGAGAGGAGATTGTTTCAAGATTTATGGATCGATAGAAAAAAATGGAGGCTAGGAATCGTAAGATTCGGAGAACGTTTTAACCAAAAAAAGGAAAATTAAAATTCTGAGGAAAAAATGTTAGTCATGTATCAATCCAATTTTTTAACAATTTGTATTAGAAAAGTAACCAAGAAATAGATAAATAAATCCGATTATCCTTCGTGGCTTTATAAAAGGATATAAATCCCATATTGACAGGAATATTGGCAGACTCGTTCATACTATCTGGCCTTATTAGATTTCTTAACCTTCAAAAATTTATACATTTTTAAAGGATAATTAATAATACTTTGAAAATATCGATTTATTTCAAAATATATTCTAATTAAATAGCGTACACAAAATACAAAACGAATATTATTTTATTTTAATGAACTTTGGTAAGAATAACTTTTGTATATCTATTGAGTGATTACCAATTTGAAACTTTTTCAATATTTATAGTACTTATGAAAAAATTCCACATATGATATAAATGATATGATATATAAGTTGTATATATGATATTAATAATAACTACTTGACCTATTTAGGCCTTCATCCTTGTAAATAGATTACAAGGAATGTTTCACGGCACATGCGCAGTAGTCAGTATTGTTAATGACGTCAACGCACAAGGTTATATATAGATACATCTACATTCATATAAAAATTACACTTCTAAAAAATTTACAATATCTAAAGAAAATATTAAAATGTGTTCTACCATAGTTATTCTGTCTGTAACGTAACTATTTAAATTACAAGTAAACATTCAATACAATTACCTATTAATTTATAATTTTAATAAACACTTCCTAAATAGAGTATTTAAAACACTTTCAAAAATGTAAAACTATGCTTTTTTGGTTTTGACTACGTAGCAAAAAAACTAAAGCGATAGTTCGTTCAAAACTTAATTTAAATTTAGGTTATCCTTTTAAGTTTGAGTTATTTTTAATACTCCTAAATGTATATTGAAACTATAAAGATATTTTTGTTAACGAATTACTTAATATTATTCTTTAATCATTTTGTAAATTTCTATATTGTATTATGAATTATTAAATTAATAAATAGCATCTTTATTTCCCGTTTTACTCTTTCCAGTTTTAATAAACACAGTTAGTATAAAACTGGAAACAAATGAATTATTGGTTGACAAATTTGTTATTTGATTTTAAATCAATTTATACGTTTGAGGTCACACCAATGAAAAAAGTTGTTTTCAGAATATGTTACCTGCCTCTTTGTATGCCTGTAGGCCAAACAGCTGAATTTATTTTGTTCGTTCCTCGAAATATTTTTTATTATTTTTCCTAACTCATTGTTCGAATAGCTACAGTTACAACGAAATATAAACTTTATCAAATACTGTTTTGGCTCAATATGTTTTGTTCCAATATTTAATTAACCGCTTTGACGGTTATAAATCGAACTCGAAAAAGTTTGATACAACTTCGTATATATGTGGTATGACTGGATGGATAAACAAGTTTGCCACGTGCTATCTTCTATAAGGAATCACTAAAAAACAAGGTTTGCCATGTACTATCTTCTACAAGGAATCGCTAGGTAAAACACGAGGTTAGCCAAGTACTATCTTCTACAAGGAATCACTAGGTAAAACAAGGTTTGCCACGTACTATCTTCTATAAGGAATCACTAGGTAAAACAAGGTTTGCCACGTACTATCTTCTATAAGGAATCACTAGGTAAACAAGGTTTGCTACGAACTATCTTCTATGAGGAATTGCCAGGTAAACAAGGTTTGCTACGTACTATCTTCTATAAGGAATCACTAGGTAAACAAGGTTTGCTACGTAATATCTTCTATAAGGAATCACCAGGTAAACAAGGTTTGCCACGTACTATCTTCTATAAGGAATCACTAGGTAAAAAATGTGTGCCTCGTGCTATTTTTATAAGGAATCACTAGGTAAACAAGGTTTGCTACGAACTATCTTCTATGAGGAATTACCAGGTAAACAAGGTTTGCTACGTGCTATCTTCTATAAGGAATCACTAGGTAAACAAGGTTTGCCACGTACTATCTTCTATAAGGTGTCACTAGATAAACAAGTTTTGTTATGTTCAATATTGTATAAAGTATCACTAGATAATCAAGATTGTTCATGTTCTGTGTTGTATAAGGCATGATTGGATATGGAAGACTTGTCACATTTTGTATAAGTGACAATTATATAAACAATACTTTCACTGTACTATCTTGTATAAGGTATCCCTACATAAGCAATATTTGCCATAATGTGCTGTGTTGTATAAGGTTTGACTGGATGAACAAAACTTATCACATGCCATGTTATAAGGTATAACTGGATAAACAAAGTTGTTATTACTGTTTATTCGGAAATTGGTCATCATTTGTTTATTCAGAAATAATACATCTACATAGGAAATAAGTATCTAGACTTACATATATACGTGCTACGTTTATACTGTTACTGAGGACAAGAGATTGCCTATACTCTCAAAACGTCGTTTAATGTTTCTCTATACATATATGATGGCAAACGTTCGAAGAAACAGTAATAATAACATGAATATTCCATCATTAACTAAAACAATTTTAAAACATGAACAAAACTTGTCACATATATGCTATGTTGTATAAGATATGAACGTCGACGGAATAAGTATGACTAGACATATATGCTATATTGTATAAAGTATGACTGAATAAACATGAATCTAACACATTATATGTTGTATCAGATATGGCTGAAGAAACAAAGCATGCCACATGTAATGTTTTATAAACTATGATTTGAAAACAAGACTCGCCACGTTTAAGTCATACGTGGTATGACTGAACAAAAAATTAAAAAAACTCGTCTATTTTAATGTTGCATGAGAACTGAATGTCGGCAGTACAAGTTTGTCGAAAACTCCTCGTCCGAAAAAGCGCACTACTTCTTTCAAGGCGAGGCGGTCAAGAGTGGACGGTGTATAGTGCACTCTGCTATAGTCCAGCCGCATAGTAAACAGCCTGCAAAGAATTTCTCGCGCATGTAGGGGAATTCCCCTCCAACTCTATCCAACAGTCCAGTGACACAGACGTCTGCCAATCTGAGTATACAAACTGTTTAATGTTTATTTTATCAGCTGGGAACTAATACTACTTAGCGAAGTGAAAGACAGAAGGAGGAAGTTTGACGAGACAATGGGGAGTTGAGCTCTTACTCGCACATTTTTTCTCTCTGTCCACTGGTATTATAAGCAGACCATTTTTCTAAGCGGCTGACCTATAATCTCGAACGAGTGGCCAGTTTCGTCAACGTGTCAACAAAAACGGAAATAATCGAAACTCCGGGACTTTTCTCTGTGACTCGTGCACAAAAAACTCCCTTATATCCGAGTAGGCCCGATACTTGGCGACGCCAGGCGAGGCGGCCCGACTGATCCATGTACTTGCCACGTTAAGTGTTGTACCTCAGTAAACACTTGTGCTAGAGTGTTTCGTTAAACATAACGAAACAATTGTGTTATAATAAAACTGTCTCTTTCCAAGTGCAAACAGAGATTTTTGACCTAACCCCTTCAGGCGATTTACAGTATGCCAAATGAAGCAATTTGTAAATGTCTCTTTACATATATAAATGTACTAGCATTACCCGTCGCGGCTTCGCCCACGAAACTTAAACTGTTTCAGTAATGTAATAATTTAGAAACATAAAAAAATATATTAATAAAAGCGTGATCATCTAAACTCGTGATTATTTTACAGTAAATATGAAAAAATATTATAACCTGAATATCTTGTTTTATTGTCTTCAAACGTGTTCCATTCGAATTTAAGAAAATCTGATCAAGAATATTTTTGTCCAATACAAACATTGACAATTCTATTCTATATTTTTGTCCTTTTAGGGGATGAATTCAGAAAAATGTTGAAATATGTGTTTCATAGCATATTTCTAGAATATAAGATTAAAAAAATATTTTTTCAATGCAAAATTGTACCCCTTTTTATATTTTATACCTTCTTTCAATCTCTTTAGGAGATGAGTTTTGGGGAAAAGGTGAAAAATATATTTCATTACTTATACTTAAGAGTTACGTTTTAATGTTACGTTTTAAGAAGGTCAGATGAAAAACATATTTTTTTAAATAAAAATTGTTGTACCTCATGTTTACCTCTTTAGGGGTTGCATACTGGAAAATCGTTTTTCAGTGCACCCCTTTTTCAGTGCATCTCGACAATGTTGTAAGAAGGTACCCTGAAAATGTCAAGTCTCTAACTATAATAGTATTGGCTGTACATTGATTATTAAATTTGGACTGGGTTAGTAGTTTAATGGTGTTAAAATCAAAATTTTACAAAATCCTTTATTAGTGCACCTTGACATTGTTGTAAGAATGTACCTTGAAAATTTCAAAATAGTATTGGCTGTACGTTGTTTATTAAATTTGGACTGGGTAAGTAGTTTAATGGAGTTAAAATAAATTTTTTGCAAAATCTTTTCTTAGTACGCGTTTACATATTAAAACGAAGGTATCCTCAAAATTTCAAGTCTCTAGGTTTTATAGTTTGGGCTGTACGTTGATCAGTCAGTCAGTCAGGACATTGCCTTTTATATAAGAGATTTTTAAATATCTTTTAAACATATCTTCAAAAGTTAGAACTATTTCATTATTTATCAACTTTAGTATTTATTTTAATCTATTTTAAATAATAGTTTTCTTTCAATTATAATTTTGTCAGTACAACGCAAATTTAGTAAATAATTACTGCTTTCATAAATATTTTATTTACTTCTGGAATACGAAGATCAGGTTAAAATTAGTTGAGTGTATAACCTAAGTTAACTCTGTTTCTTTGCAAAAAAATTTATATAAAAATAAAATGGATGAAATTTTGCTAAATTTAATAATTCACAAACTAATGTATATTGGATTTTGAGGTTGTATCAATAGTTCACTAAGCAAAAGGTAATTTACTAATTTCCGTTGACTTGTTTCAAATTCGTACATAACGTTTTATAGGAATTCTGTTGGTAAATTCCAATTTTTTTATTTGCAACGTTTTTGAATGAACTGTATTTGAAAGCGATGGACTGATTTCGCCGGTAACTAACTTATCTAAAGCTATTAGCGAAATCAATTTTCGTTCCGCTTGATTTTCACGTATTGAAATGTTTCTTTACCGTGACGTCAGTCAATGCTGTCAGAGTTCCATTAAGCATTGCCAGTAAATGTGGGATTATTATTACTTTGTAAACTTTAGTGATTGTTGTTATTATTATTAACTGTCAACAAATGAGTAGCTTAAGGATTATAGAGATTAGTAAAACTGATTAATAATTAGTGTTAAATTTCAGAAATAAATATCGACGTCGTTTTTTATAGGCCTAATAATTACAAAGAGCTCTGTTTATAAAGCAATTAAAGTTTTTGACTTATTGATTATTTTGTTAAGCTATTTCAATAAAGTATTATTTCATTTAAAACACCATACATATTTTTAGCACTACATCAGTTAAATATTAGTAAGAATTTTACCTGTAATATAAATCGATTTACTTTGTTAACAGAAAGAAGGATATTTTGTTTTGTAAAAGGTACGGAGCTCTGGTTACGAAATGATGCAATCTCCATAATGTGCTCAGCCCATTATGAATTGACCTCACCAATAAATTAGGTTAATGTGTTTGCTGAACTAACATTTTTAGTGTGTAAGAATGTCATGATCAATTCAAGAGAGCAAGATAAATTATTTATTAAATAATAGTAAATCGTCACGTATATTTTTGGCCCAATGTATTATTTCATTAATAAGAAACGCTCTTACAATCTTGAGATTAATAAATTAAAAGCAAACAAGTTGAAACGAACCAAAAATAAAGACGTTATTTTTATTTTCCTACAATAGCCTACAAAACGTACGAAGATCTTGCAAAACAAATATTGTTTTGGTGATTTGGATTATTCATTTTTCAGGTCTTTTTAGCGCAAAATAGGCATAGATAACTGTTATATTTGCTTTGTATGAGCGTAAATAAAGATTCTTGGAGACTTAATGAGCTGATGACCAGTTTTAATTGGTATTTAAATACATTTTTAATTTGTAATTTTTCTAAAGTTAGTGAGCCTTTTTTGGGGAAAGGAAAAACACGCAAAATTAACAGATCGCATTTCTTCAAAATCGTCTATACTCTTATAGAATTTGATCATGTAAAAGCCGGTTTGGAACTCGACAAAAAAGTTATGAAATATTACCATAATTTCTGAATTTCGTATCGTTAGATTTTGGTCAAATTTTGTTTAAATAACAATCCATAAAATATGTCAAATTTGAAAATAAGTTAAATTAACGATAACAACCTGAAAATATATAGTAGAAAGATATTACACCAACTTTCCCACGTTCAGTTATTTAAAAAATAAATACGGTTTGGAAGCTACAAACAACAGAAAATGGAAATTCGCCAAATTACTCAAAATCGGTTTACCAGATTTTCAACAGTTGTAATCATACCTTAATAAGTACAGCAAATTTAAAATAAAAATAAGAAAAAGTTGAAAAATTAAAAGAAACTCGACTGCAGTCAGAATGTATTTATTATTATGGTTTACTGTTACGAAACTTACTTCAATTATAAATCTTCATTTATAAACCAAGTTTCAGTGAAACCTGATAAACTAATTTTTAAATTTAGGACAAATTTATGGTTTTCCGATAATTTTCACAAGGATTTTTCGGGCATATTGCAACCCATAGGTTTTGTTTGGATGCAGATTACAATTGTTCAAAATTACATCAAAATCGTTGGCGTACATTATAAAAAATGTAGACTGCAACGTGTTTTGTTTTTACTAAAAATGGACTTGAAAAAACTCAAAAAGTCCTTGAGTGCGAATAAGCTTTAAGTCATTATATGGGGACTTAAAATGAATTTGTCACAAACTTCTTTGCAAATTAAGAAAGTACAGGCATGTAGACTGACAGACATCCAAATAAGAGCCAATTTTTGAAATATTATGACCTGAAAACAGGACTATATAAATAAAAAATATATTCAGATTATTTATTTCACGATTACTACAGCCCAACTTCTCTATAGGCTACTTCGTATAGTGAAAACATATAAAGCAGGCAGTTGTCCGCTTAGGCAACCGGAAACAAAGCGGGACATATATGTTAACCAATTAGCTAAATGATATTACTTAGCTGAAACTAATTAGCTTTGTACTAATCTACACAGTCTGCTACTGCAGGCCTTTATCCCTTCAATATTGATTTATATAACCGAAGTGTGCCTATTGTACACTGTAATACGATTAAAATAGTATTAATCAACAATGTTGCTTCAGTCTGTCGGAAGCTACCACCAACGCCTAAACAGGATATCCAAGATGAAGAAGCTTGTGAGATTTCAACAAGTGTCAAAACCTAGCAAACCTAACGTGGGAGTGAAAAGAGAGGATGAAAGATGTTTTACGTTGTATGTATTTTGTACGGTGTTGGTATTTTGTAAACCTCAGTTAGTTATTATTGACTTTTAAATTGTTTAATATGGTGAAAACATTATATATATTTATATAGGCCTATATATATATATAAACTTTGTTCCAACTTTTCACCAAAATCACATTTGGCATCTTCGAGATCTTGTCGCACAAATCTAAAATCAATGTGAAGGAAACGTTCACCTGCCAGTTCCTTATATAAACGCCGAATGACGCAAATATGAAAGTGGTCTCACTAGCTGACATAGATCTAACCACCATGAACACCCGTTAGCCCAGCTGATTGGGTTAGAACAGTTGTTCTTCCAGAAACAATTGTGTCGGAACGGATATATATATATATTGTGTGTGTGTGTGTGTGTGTGTGTGTGTGTGTGTGTGCGTGTGCGTGCGCACGCGCGTGTATGTGTTTTAGTACTAGCGTTCACAATATCGGTCAGATATAATTCAAACTTGGCGTAAAAATCGATTTTTTAAGTTTAGTCGAAATAGCTTCAACAGTTTTTTAACTAGCGAAATTCGCCCGACTGTTTCAAAATGGCGGGCATACGAAACTTTACTTCTTTTATTTTACACAAAATCTCATTTCAATATCGTAAACAATTTACGTAAATATCGTAAACAATGTCGTAAATTTAAAATTTACGTGAATTATCATTTTAAATTTTCAAAAACTATTGAAATTACGAAATTTCTAACTTTGGTTAGGATTAATTTTCCTAATTTCAATGTAATTTCAAAGTTTTTGGATTCTAATTCATTTCATTTTCAATGCTGATTATGATGGTGAGATTAGATTTTCAATTAAATATAAGAAAACAAATGTTGAAAATTCGTTTTCTTGCGTCATCAAGAGTGTTGTCGGCCGAGATTATTATTGTTGGTGAGGAACTATGTAGCGATGTATTAGGATACACAGTCATTAGGATACACGGAGACTGCATGATCTCTATTACTGAGATGCATCGCCATTTCAAGTAAAAATAATGATAATTGCTTTCTGGTTTCTTAAATTTTTAACGCTAACTGCAATCTAATCAATAACATCGAACCTTTTTTTTACTTTCAAATTTATTTTGTTTTTACTTGAAACATTTGAAAAAATAATACCGCTGAAGACATGATGAAAACTAAGCAACAGTCATTAAATATTACGTAATAAACCTAATAAAATCAGTAATTTATGTTGTAAAACCTATAAGTATTACTTTTACCCAAACAGCTGATTAGAGACAATTTTTGAATTCTCAGTTTACAAACATTAAAAAAATTTATATTATCGTCGTTTCAGAAAGTCATAGCGGCAAAAAGACTGGTAGCAAGGTTAATGTCACAGTGGTTGGCTAAGTAAAGTAAGATTTGTCTGTTGAAATAATTTATGCACTAAAAACTACATATTTTGAGCAGCCAGGCTGGTTCCTCCAGTCTGAACCCTTCTAGCGGTTAAAGCAGCTATGTACCAAGTGAAACGGCAAGGGACAGGCGACAATGAAGTTAGCTGTTTGCGACTTCAAAAAAATCGGTTTTAGATATTGGGCTGGACATATTTACTTCTCAGCGTTTCCTAAGTAAAACTTGGGGAACGTCTAACTTAATCTTCGTCTAAAAGTCTTCGTAATTGACTGTGGTTAGAACCGTGAAACAGGTTTATTAGTTTTAGCAGTAAAAATATTACACTTCAATGTTTCATTCGTATTGATCCAGCTGCTATGTTTATCTATGTTTATTTAACATTAAAAATAAAAAACTGCTCAATTTGTTAAACACAGCGATTGAAAATTTATTTTTATAACCGCAAAGCATAATTGTCATAAAAATAAGAAATATTTCAACACGAAATTGCTCATTAAAACGCTAAATTACAGTAAAATTTTAGGTTTCTTTCAAGAAATTTAAAAAAATAATAAAAAATTAAAAAGAAAGAATTATGTTAAAATTTTGCGATCCTCCCAAAATATTTCAAAATAGAAATACCTATTTTGGGGTTCTCCGAGTTACACAAAAGTGGGTTTTAAAAAGCATTATTTAAGTTATATATAGCTGTAGGCCACAATGTATTAATATGCACAACTTTAAATAATGTATATTTCATTGAGTCGTCATTATTAGTTTTTGTTCAATATGTTAACATAGTTACCTTTGATTGATTTATTATTTTTATTTGTATTATAAAAATAGATTGCATATTGTAATGGTATTATTATTTTTATTCTTCAATGTGTTAACAGAGTCACTTTTTAGAAATATAAGTGTATATATTTATATCACTATAACCTAGTCAGTAAGCAAGGGATCAGGCCTTCCTTACTCTAATAACAGGCACACAGATGTTCGACCTACCATCCCTATTGTCGATATGTTAATGCACTGCAGGAGTTGGGTAGAGTAAATGTCACTTATAAGAGTTAGTTGTAAGTTTTGTTCTTTTCGTTGACTGTTACGAAAAGAATTATAAATTATAAAACTCTCTCTGAAGTCATCGTAATGTCTGTAATGGTTAAAAAAGGAATACAGAAATAACTTCTACAAAACATTGTTGCTGTTATTGTTTTTATTCGCAAGTGTGGTTAGGGGCTCCAGAACAGTTTGTAAGATGTAAGTGGTTACTTAATTAGACTTAAATCACGTTGGTTCGAAAGCTGAGTTCAACAGAAAAACTAAAAATATTTTAAAATTATCTTTTATAAAGATTTATAACTGAAATATACACTGCCTGAAATAAATGGAAGATGCATAGATCAGGTGTAAGTTGTATAAAGCCCGAAACTATGACATCGGTAGGGTTTTTATTTAGCTACACATATAAATTATAATTATTTCGTATTCGATGCACTGACTATGTAGCTACAAATCTTTATACACGACCAAAACTGAGCAAAGCTAACACTGTGATTTCGAAATATTAATCCTTTTTTCAACAAACGATTTTCACATTATTTATCTTAAGTTTGAAGAGTGATTAATAGTAAGGTTAACATGCTTGTTTGAATACTTCTAGGTTTTTCAAAAAAATAGCAAAATCTATTAAACAAATGTTGACTAATCAATCCACTTGTTTTTTCAATCAAAAAATTATCCTATTGTTTGTATTATCTCTCAGCGTACTTTAGTTAGCGGGGTAAAAGACTGATTATTCAATATCTAATTTCCTTGTTTACACACTATCTCCTTCCCTTCACTTTAAATTCCCCTTTTCCTCTTTTTTTTCTTCTTGTTTCTGCACGTCCGTGGTCAGGGGTATAATTTCGTTCTTTACGAACTGTAAATAATGAACTAGTGAAAAATACCAATGAGTTTGAAAAAACTGTTTTAAGAAGATGAAAAAATACATTTTTTAAAGCTATTCCGAAATTGTTATTACCAAAAACATTGTAGTGCGTTTTGATTTTTGTATGCCACACATTATAACAAGAAAAATGTTGAGGTACATTTCGTGAACTACGTAAAGGATTTTGTTAATAAAACAGTGAAATAAATTTACCATTTACCGATTTTTATTTTATTTTTTTATATTTATTTTTATTGACGACTGTAAAGTACAATTTACAGATGATATGTGTAATGAAAGTTTCACTTGAATTAAAAACAAAGCATTTGAGTTAAGCGACAAAAAATCTTTACTCTACCGTCGTCAAATAGTAACAATACCAATTGAAGAGTCTTTAAAATCAACTCTGAATTGACCTTATAACACAAACAACTTTAATTTTACATTTTTAATGTTTTTATGGTTCTATCTCAAGAAAACTTCGCAGTTTGTTGCCGAGAACCACGTGATTTCATAATAAAGAGAGGGTTGCAAATAAGAAATGTAAAAACGTATTTCATTGATATTTCCGGCGGAACAGGTAAAACGTTCTTGTTCAATTTATTACTACCTACAGTTTAGCCTTCAGGTAAGCAAAAATTGTATAACTGAAGTTGGTATTTCTCTAAAAACACTGAGGTTCGAAAGCTGAGTACAACAGAAAAACTAGAAATATTTCAAAATGTTCTTTATTAAAGATGTATAAGTGAAATATACACTGCCTGAAATGAATGAAAGATGCATAGATCAGGTAAATCGTATAAAACCCAATTTATTGAACTATGTCAGCGGTCGGGTTATATTGTTCTTTTTTATTATTTAAAAACAACAATTAAAGCAATAAAGTTTTAGGTGTTGCTTCATCTGCTTAGAAGTGTTCATACACTGATCAGAATGACTTCAAAATTATTTTGTGAAAAATTCAAGTATACCCCATGTTCACATTTCAATCTTCTTGAAATCAATATGTAGCTGATTTATATATCTTTAGACGAACGAATGAATTTTTGAAGTAAAACCTATTCTCGTTTTAGACAGATTGACTATGCACAAAATAGTTTTGCTCTTGACCGGTATTCCCACTTTTATTATTATTTATTTTTATACCATTTACTTTTATACTTTAAAAACAAACAAACAAAGCAATAGTAAAATTTTTAAATCTCAAAACAATGGAAATGATGAAACCAGTTTATTTTTTAAAAGCATAATTCGTTAATAATATTTTTGCGTGATTATTAAAGTCTCAAGTATGAGATGCACCTGCCTACTAAAACCGTAAATAAATAACAAAAATTAAACAGTTTTTAAGAGATGATAGAAAAAATACAACAATAACATTTTTCTTATATTTATTTTGCAGCCCTTTTTATTGCCCTTAGTCGATTATCCAGGAAAGTATTTTACCTAAAAATAATGTTAAATATTTTATATTATCTGTTTCATCGACAGACTGACAAGCATAATTTAATTGCATGCATGCAGTGTTTCATTATATATAACTTTGGTTTCGAAATTGTAAATTTTAGACAGAAATTTATAGTATTAGTTTTAGTCACATTTACACCATTTCGAGGGAGTTTTCCAACCAACATTAATATCTTTTACAATTAAGTGTAGCGCTAGATTTCCCTCCATTAAAGTCAGAAGTTAACCACGAGTACTGAACCACGTGGTGCTTCTTTATGGGTTCGATTAAAATAACTGAATTGGTTATTTACTGCAACAGATTATACTCTTGCTTTCCATTAACTACTAAACCAATTATGCGCAATTTTTCCGATATCGGCAGCTTCAAGTCTTTAATAATAAATCGTGAAATATTTAATCAGACGTTTTGGTGAAATCAATAAATGAACCCTTAAAATCTGTCTGGACTTCCTCAACAACTGAAACAAACTGAGAGTTTGAGATGCTATAGACCAGTACTGTTACGGAACCTGAAAACGTTTAACCTCTGCAAAGATGCAACGTTACTCGTACAGGTACTGTGTCACCAGCAGCTGTATGCCTACCACAAATCTCGATAGATTCGACAGAAATACTCTTACATTTAAAATAATACATTTGTTTAACGTCCACCCTTTACTCCATTTAGACTGATGAGGACGAGAGATCAGTGTAACGATATGAGTAAAGCAACGAGACTAACTGCGACTCAAACTAAGAAACTTGCAGTTGAGAGACGCAGCAGACAGACCGGTGTTTTAGCCATATAACCACCAAGACCTATATACTCGTAGCACAATAAAATACCACAGTTTCCCATTAAACTACCCCTGTTATAATAATTAATAAATATAAAGAGCAAACACAAAGACGAAGGTAAATTTTCAGAAAAAAAATGTTTCTCCTACTGAAAGTTGAACAAATAAAAGTCGTGTTTGTATTGAGCTTTGCTGACACGACACCAAAATTAACTCATTGCTGACAATTAAAAATATCTCGAACACTTAACAAAACTTGCTTAGTGAACTGAAAGTTTGGATTTTTAAAATTAATTCGTAGAATAATATTAATTTAAATTAATTTATTGATTAGAGGCATGGAAGTTTAGTATGGGTGAGTGTGTGTGTGTGTGTGTGTGTGTGTGTGTGTGTGTGTGTGTGTTTCTTTGAACTAGAGTGTTCCTGCAGCTTTAGCTAATTCTGTGAAATAAAAGATGTGTATTTGACAGGTTTTTAAATTATTTGCTCGTTTATTCGTCTTTAACTCACTAAAAAGGTAATTCTTTTGCGTACCGTGTATTTAAGTTGTATTTTTATTTATAACCTGTTTTTAAATTAAAATTTTAAAAATAATAAGGGCTTTAAAAGTTCAGACAACTTTTAAATTTGTATAAAAAATAATGTGGAAATAAACTTTAAATATTACCTAGTCATGCATGAAGATACACCCAAATTTCTGTGTTTGCAGAATATTATGCCGCTAAAAACAAAACATTTATTATGCAATGAAACGCGTATGTAATACTAGTGCACAGATCCTTGTACAAAATCCAAGGTTAGTTCACTTTAATAATTACGTCTAGTTATTCATCAAAGTGATGTCAAGTTCTTCCAACTCAGTGAAGCTTCTTGCTAGTCGGATCATTTCACAATTCAAAGAGATTGTCTGTAGAAGAGAAGCTATTAGGGTATGCGTAATAGGGCTATGAAACGTATACCCTATGCATTAATATTTAAGAATACGTTTAGGAAAATACCAGGATGTGTATAATTGGTTCCAAAACACTTTACATTGTTGAAGTTAAAACTATTTTTTTATTTTTACAAAGGTATTGCAACAATTATATTTCACATAAAAACAGTATTAGGCCTGCTTACTTTCAACCTTAAATTGAAAAACCCAATTTTATATCCTTCTTGATAAAAAAAAACACAACAAACTTTATGGAATTTACCGTTTACCACTTCCTTTCTTTCTGCATTGCAAAAAATCAAAGAATGTATTTAAAACTGTATATTTCCCAAAAAATTTGGACTAACTCTCATTTTACTTTTCAGCTGAAATTTTCCTAATGACAGAGAAAAGAGATCTTAAAATTATATTTTGAGCAGACAAACTTGAAACAAAGTTTGAGATATAATCTTCTTTTTATTCTTTAAGAGATAAAGCGAAAATATAATCTTTGTTTTCCAATCATTGCTTTGCACCGAACCTTGTGTTGAGCTCGTTAGTACGTTCAGGTTTTGAGCTTCAACTCCAATTTTATTCATTTCAAAGGAAATCTTAAACATTTTTATGTTTCGTTTCTACAAGCACAGAAATAACTAAGTCTGTGGCAGACTTAGTGAAGTTAAATTGTGTTGTTTTTCCGTGTTTATCTGTTTCGTTTTCCCCAGGCATTTTAATAGGTATATAAAAATTGTATTTCATTATAAATGCATGAACTAAAGCATACTTTTTTTATGAATTGAACCCATTTACTTTTTTAAGAGTTGATAAATCTTAAGAAACAATAACATTGTTTTTTGAAGTATTACATAATGTACAGCATTAATTCAAATTATATTACTCCACCGTTTTATAGGTACACCTAATTAGGCGGGAGCATTTTATCAGTGAATTTCTATTGAAAATAAGCTAATAGTGTGGCCATCATGGTACCTAACAGATTTGGTAAATTGAAATGAGCAAACATAACGTTTTCAGGGTTGTTAAAAATATACTTGTGTGTGTGTGTGTGTGTGTGTGTGTGTGTGTGTGTGTGTGTGTGTGTGTGTGTGTGTGTGTGTGTGTGTGTGTGTGTGTGTGTGTGTGTGTATTTGTGCACGCGCGTGAGCGCGCATTAACACTTTTACGTTTGCTATACTGTTCCGATTTGATTCACAATTAACCAAAAATCGATTTTGCTAACTGCTGGGTCAAATTCTTTACCCAGCAAAATCTGTTATACAGTTTCAAAATGGCAGCAATTTCATATCATAATTTTTTTATCTCATATATTTTTAATCCGATTTCTAAATCGTATTCACCGTAAAAGTCTGCATTAATTAGCACTTATTTCTTTTAATCCATTGAAATAAAGAGAAATGAATTAACAGGGTTCATTTACGTATTTTCAAAGTAATTTTAAAGTTGGAATTGCTAATTCATACAGAATCGATTCAAAATTGGCATAAAACGTATTTGTATTAATAACTTAAGCAATTTCTTTATCCAGAAAAAGTTGTCGAACAGTTTCAAAATGTCGGCCATTATAAATCGTAAAAAATCGTAACTTTTTAAACTTACAATTTTTTAATAATCGAATAATATCACCGTCATAAATTAGGGTTAAAATTTGTAAAAGTTAGTGGCTTGGCTTTCTTAAATTCAGTGACACAAATAAAATTAAATTCATAGCGGTCATGGTAATTTTCATATTTTAATGTAATTTTTCAGTAAAAATGCTTATTTATGAATATTTTAATACTGATAATGATGATGAAATCATATTTTTAATTTAGGGTGGGTGGCCAGCAAATGCCGAGCGAAGCTGAGGAATGAAAATAAACGACAGCCAAAAGCGGAGTTCAGTCAGTTTAAAGAACGCTTTTTTTTACCTTCTAAATTTAAATATTTATGCCTACTGTAATTGATTCTTAGAAACTACTATGTTTAAAAGATAACCTAGGCAACAGTAACCTAGGGAACAATAAATAATAAGTTTGGAGGCTGGTCAGAGTGGTGGGGGGAAGCGGAGTCAGCTTCAAAACTGAACCTAGACAAGTCGAAGCTGCGCGGAGCTTACCAGTGATTCCGCTCAGTTCCGTTACGCTTTCAGCCGCCGCACTTAGAAACAATAGACCCAGCCTTATTGATTGTGTTACACCCAGCCTTATTGTAAGATAAAAATATAGGCCTACTAGAAAATATCTTCCATTACGTCAGCGATACAGGTGTGTGTGTGAGAGAGAGAGAGTGTGTGTATGGGTGTGTTTGAGTGTGTGTGTGTGTGTGTGTGTGTGTGTGTGTGTGTGTGTGTGTGTGGGTGGGTGTGTGTGTGTGTGTGTGTGTGTATGGATGTGGTTGGGTGTGTGTATGGATGTGTGTATTTGTGTGTGCGCGCGCGCGTGTGTGTTTGTATGCATGTAAGTTTGTGTGTGTGTGTTTGTGTGTGTGTGTGTGTGTGTGTGTGTGTGTGTGTGTCGCAGTTATATTATTTATTTTAACGTTTTATTCTAATTTTACTCACTTCCGGTGTTACATACAAAATCAGTTTTCCTTTGGTTTTTGGAGTACCGGTGGTGATACCAATCAATTATTATCATCAGACGATGATCCAATTAATGAGTAAAAGAATGAGTGTACAAAATTAATTTATTTTCTTTAATGATTATATTCATAATATTATCAATCAGAGCAAAGAGTTATTAATTATCTTCATAAATAATTTATAGTGTGTAGTCTACTAGTACACATCCCCAAATACATTTTCAGATGTTATTAATTGTCAAACATTTGTTGAGTTTCTTTTAGTATTAGTTTTACAAAAATATATTTGTTTCAAACATTCAAAATTATATAATACTTAAATGCTAAAAGCTATTTATTATAAGTAACTTAATTACAAATAAAATTAATTTCTTTAGAGGTCAAAAATAATGAATTTTTTTAAGTCTATTTTTTTATAATATGTATAAATAATGAGATATTTTTGGTTAAACAAATATTTTTCTAATTCTCTTGGAAATTAATTAGGTCACATAAAAATATAATTTTACTGAACCAGGGAATGTTTCACAAGACTTTATAATAAAACGTATTTATTTAATTTCCAACGTAAATCTTGTCACAGTGTACTACTATATATTTTATGTACATTGTGTATAGATAGATTTAACTAAATGCGTAGATTATCCCAGGTAATAAGTACCAATTAAGTTTACAACCGAATAAGACTAATTACAAAACTTTTTTATTAGTTTAACGTTTCACTTAATTAGATCGCTAATTAATTGTAATTTATTAGTTAATTTAGAGTTTTGCAAAGCCATTGTTATTACTTCATAATGAAATAAAGATTCAAAATTATTTTATAAAAATTCCAGAGTAATCAAAGTGAAAATTGTAATTTGAAATGAAAACTCAAGTATAAAATTAATTTTTAAATTATCAAAATAGTTCTTTCATAATATACTGTTTATATGTCCTTAATATTAAAAAGTTAATCTTATAAGTTTGTAACTACAAGATGAAAGAATATCACATTCAAGCAACGGACATTACAAATATTTCTAGCAGAAATTTGAAATATGAAATTAAAAAATAAACCCAGGCCCAAGTAAGGTAAAAATCAACAGATACTTTGTTACCCTTTGTAATTTCTTTCAAATGTCAAATAGATTTTCTTTTACTAACACATATACAAATATAAGCTGTAAAAGTGAAATTGTGTACAATAAAGTTTCCTATGTCCTCACGTTTCCTTCCATTTGCATATTCCAGGTAATTTCTATGCCTTTTATTCAAAGCTTTAAAGATTCAATTTCCTCTGCGGTTTTTTTAACAACTCTTTTTACGTCCAGCCTAAAACAGTACGTTTAACATTTTATGAATACCTAACAACTGGAAGACATTAATTAACTTAAAACTGATGAATAAAAATTAATTTCAATTACTAATGTGATGTGTATTAATTTCATTTTTGGAATATCAATACTTTTAACGCAATCTGTGTAGGCGTGAAAAATAAAGCTACAAAAGATGTCACTTCTTTATTAATATTAATATTTATTAATCTTACTAATATTTATTTATCATAATATTATTAATCAGCAAAATAGTTAACTGTATCTTTAAAATAAATTTACTAATCGTTGAAAGGTAAAAAAATTTTTGAATTATAAAAAATTATTTTCATGTCCGTTTTTTGTGGGTTTTTTTCTTTCTCACTATGCAAACTATTCTCACTATACAGCTGTACAAACAGTATCGTGAAAGAGAAAAAATAGATATTTTCTTACAAATCACCGTTTTCATTTCATAATAAGTGTTTCTCAGTTTAATGAATGTCTGCGCTGTGTGTGTGCGTGCGCGCGCTTGGGCGCTCGCGTCTGTGTGTATGTGAGAGAGAAAAACCGCTGGTGAATTTTAATTTTTTTTAACCCTTACAATTTCCAAAAATCTGTTTTCCCCAAATCTGTCCTAACGAAAAATCGAATCGTATTAGCTTAATTTCAAAATTGATATACTGAGTTGTAAATATTATAAACCTCATTTATATATTTCCAAACATAAATCAATTTTAGAAAAATCGTAAGAACAGTGTTTGTTTGATCAGTCGCAGTGTTTTAGGATATCGTGAAAACAATTTTTATTTTTTTTGGTATTATTTATATGTATATACTATATATATACATATATACGTGTGTATGTGTGTGTGTTTTAGTCATATATATATATATATATACACACAAAATTGTTATATATATATATATATATATATATATATATATATATATATATATATATATATATATAGTATATACATATAAATAATACTAAAAAAAATAAAAATTGTTTTCAAATAACTTATGTTATATATATATATATATATATATATATATATATATATATATATATAGTGATCTGAATGTAAGGAAGCTCATGTAAAGTAAACACTGTTTATTTTGCTAACAATGTATACCATACTTACTATAAAAATATAAAGTAATATTTCTATTACCTTTTAATACCTTGTTGATATTTTCCGTATTGTTTTCCTTTTATGTGCTTTATGTTTAGGACATTTTCGAAAGAGTTTCGAGGGGTCAGGCGTTACAGTTTCCAGTCCGTACCTCCGTCATGTTGTGTAACTCCTCAGGGACAGTGTCTGTTGTTTTATCTTTAAATGGACTTCGAATTTCAATGTTTGTGTCGGGTTTCGTGTTGGTATTCGCAATGAAATTAACAAAACATCCAATGTAGCCTTTAATATTGTTTCAACTAATGTTTAGTGTAGGTACGCAAAACCAAGAACCTTTATAAATTCAATCGCATGTCCGTCTGTCGACGATGTGACAGATCATTATAAAATTTAATGAAAATGATGAATTTAGGAAAAATCATGGGGTTGACGACAAATAAAATTTGAACTTAGCGTGCATCTTTACCTGATAGAGGCCTAATTAAAAAAATTAACCAATTTCACACAATGACTCGTTTTAAAATGGTGGATGTTCAAAAATCTTAAACCAAAATAAATCAGTAACGGTAAATTTGAGTAACAAATGTTAAAATAACTTTTCCTTGCCTGAAACTGGTTTTTACAAAATTTTACACTCAAATTTGTACATTCATATATTGAATCTACTAGGCAAATAAATTCCGAGAACATAACAATGTACCATCAAAAATTTAATAAAAATAATCGCTTTGATATTAGAAATATTAAAAAAAAACATTTGTTGATAAATTTTAGTATATGAGTCCTGGTAAACTATTTTTTAACAAGTATATTAAAGTTGAAATGTTAGAAGAAATAAGAATATTTCACACATTTATACTAAAATTACTTTACACTTTGATGTGGATGTGACAAAATAAAAAATCACTTTAAAGGTAAAAGGTTTCACAAATGCAGTTAACGTAGTGGTAATTGATTTTTTTATAACTTGCAAAACTGTCCCACATCCTAGACTCAATACATACTCGTTAATAACGGTAGGAAAGGTAGAGAGTGTTCTAAAAGCAAAGAGGTCATTTCGTTATTTGTTTTACTCTTTTGAATTTATACATCCGAAATCTACTGCAATAACATCAAATAATATTAACCTTTCACGCGAGATATTTCACAATTTTTAGAAATTATATTTATCTTAAATTATGGAAAAGTGTAATTTATTTTGACTTCATTAGACGAAAAAATACGTTTTAAATACGATCTTCACTGAAGTCATCAATCCTAACCTATATAGAATAATCTAATCTTGTTTCGGTTTAAATATCTGTGTGTTAGAGAACAAGTGCATTGACACTCCAATAATCTTTGCTATTTGTATTCCTATCTTATTTTTCGTGCATCTGTTGATATTCACTTTGTTGTTCAAATAACTTTGAATTTCTATTTAGATGACAAAAAACCCACATTAGAAAAAAAAATTTTGGTTTTTCAATTAAAACATTTTCAACTGCGTATTCGTTTGTTGCTGATTTTTAATTAATTTTATTCGTGAAATGTTATACATGTTTCGATTCACCTTTCTGCACTTCTAAATATGCGACTACGGTCAATTATTTATAGAATCAAGGTGTAAAAACGGGATTCCAATCATGTTTTGAAAAACCCAATCAGCTTGGTAACCGTTTTGCCAACCACATTCACAACCACATTTGCTGATGAAATTGTTTCAACATTGCTATTTACTTTTCACAAAACGTTTTTTGCATGCATTATAAAGATATTATAAAGATATACTATGTGTTGTTAATTTCATTCAGTTTAGTTTGTACTAGTGTATGCTGTTGTTTATATTGCCTTCGCACCGCTTACCGTTTGTTTGCTAGTACCAACTAGTGATACTAAAGTATGTTTTTTAGGTTACGAAATAGTTCTTTTTCTAAAAAAAGGTTTTTTTCAAATACAGATAGAAAGGCACAGTCTCACTACTTAAATAATATTCAATATTCTACAGATTTATGTTGCTTTATTTTACATCGCTGATGCAGTACGCTTTACTTCTCACTTACTTTTCCGAAGTACAAAACTAAGTGAAGGTAAAATTATTATTACCTTCATTCCATTTAATTAGTGTGAATAATATAAAAATCAACCTTTTGTCGAATGAATCACAACTACATTTGGGTGGAATTATGTCTTATATCAGTCCACGATAAAGACATTTTGTGTATAGGTACTTTATTACCAAACAAAACACATCTTTTGCTCAAAAACCCTCAAAACTCATCATTTCACACACAATTATCATAAATATTCTCCCTGTCCCCTCGCACAAATGTGGGATATTCCAAACCGTCCCAGACTAACAGTAACCAGTATTCAGGTTTTATGTCAAATTACCATGAAAATTCCAAGTGGTACTCAGTGAGGAGAATATGGAACCCCGCACTAGAGCTATGTCTATTTTTAATCAATTTATTCGACTTTATTTCTTTTTTTTAATTTATATAAAGAAAAATAATTTGTATTATTATTACCTGTTTTGGTTTTACTTAATCATTTAATGAATAAAAATAAAAATTATTGTTTATAGTTGAAATATTTGATTTTTGCTTAGTATAATTACAATAAAAACATTATTCATTAAGAAATAACGTTAATTCTGAAAAATAAAATAATCGTTAGACTTTAATTGTTACATTAATAAAATATTTAACAGTTTAAAACCAGCGCGTTACAACAAATAAATGTCAAAAAGCAAACAAAAGTGTAAAAATTAATTCACGTACTATAATTTATGTTTAGACAAGAACGAAGGTTACTCAATATATGTTACGGAGAAACACTTTCGATAACACGTTAAAAACAAATGTGTTTGGTAACACGTTAAACATTCAACATGCACGTCTTGATTTGTTTGATAAACTTGCTCTTTCAAACACACAATTGTGTCACGTGGCATGCTGTACATATGAAGCAGTATTTGATTTCGTCAGTCAATTGAGAACAAAATTCTTTGAATCAATCTTCACAACAATCATAAATTTCATAACCTAATTTTATCTATGTAATGTAAACGTAGAAATTAAAATATTTTAAATTGAAATGTGATTAAGAAATAATACTATTAATTACAAATCTATTCATCACAGTGTTTAAAGTGTAACTGTTATTCTTTATCCCTGTTTACATACTTTCTGTCTTCTATTCATTATTTTCCTTACTTTCTCCAGTGTAATTCTTTTTAATGATCATAACATCTCAACCAACTCCATTATAAGACATCTAAATGAACAAATTTCAATACTAATATCTAATAATATAAATAAATACATTTCATAAAATAGTATCCTAAATACATTTGGATACTATTTTCTATATTCTAAGAAATTGTTCTTCTTGACTTCTCTCTAAATTAAATTTTTGTGAAATATTTATCTATACTTAGGACATTGAATAGTACATCAATGTCACTATAGTACTTGTGAAAAAATGTATTACTTGAACATAAATAAAACATTTATTTGTGTTCAATATCGTTAAGTGGCCTAGAACAACAAACAAGGCAAGTGGGATCTGCATCGAGAACTTCATCTTCAGTGAACATGCCACAAGTTGTCTTAAGGGTTTCTTCTTCACTAAAGGACTTCAGTTATTTCAACAATTCCCAAAGCTACTTCACCGTAGCTGTTATTAAGTCTAGCTCAATATGAATTAATACTGACAATACAATACATCAGTCAAATGTTGATTAAAAGTATCAAGTTAAGGAAATATTTTAAAACATTTCATGTTTGCCATTATGTGTGTACACAATGTGACAATGTGTCATTTAGACAAATGAAGACGCTGATCAGCGTTAAAGGTAAGAAAAACAAAGGGAGCAACTAAGAAAATTTGGCTCAAACTAAGAAAAGGTGCGCAGTTCAGAGACGCAGTAGACTGACCGTTGCTTTGCCACATCTACCACCGAGTCCCCATGTGTACATTATGAAGGACTCTTGGTAGGAATGATGACAGAAATAAAACGTAAATTATTATGGCGTTTTATTTAATTAATTACTTCAACAGGAATTCAGAGTCATGGATTCCAAGTGGAAGATAAGTCAGGTAAGGGAAACAATCACGTTTTTGCAGTTGTGTTCATGTGTTTCAACCACGAGTCTCATATTTATTTTTTACATTGTTTGTTGTTCGGCACTATAGGTGTTGGTTTGTGACCGTGCATATTTACATGGAATTTAAAAATATTAATTTTATATTTATATTGTCAAACAATGGATAATATTTATTTTAATATTCGGTATGTCTATGTGGAGAAATGTACCTAATACCTAATGTTTTATACAGTAAATAAAATGTGAACAAATCATGCAAAATATTCCTGTAGTTAAATTATTTCTATAAATAATCTGTTTATACACTACTAACAGTAAAGCGGAAAATGGCAATAAAATCGGTTATAATAAGATTTTGACTATATAAAGGGAGATTAAAAACATACTATATGTTAAAGGGAGATATATGTACTTAAGTACATATATAAAATTAAAATAGAAGAAATTTATGGTTCGAAAGTTATTCAAAAAACGAAACAAACTCGATGGTGGTCAAAGTTAAATTTAGTTCTTTTTTCTATTTAGGGTTCTTCAATATTGAATTTCTTTTACTTGTAGTTCAAATTTAAGCCCGACAAGTATTGTGTCTTCATACACGATTAACAATTAAAACAAAATCTGACTGATCAATAAAAATCTGGAGAATGTACCGACTTTTTTATTGATTTTTTTATACAACTCAAGGACAAAATTTGTTGGGGAGATAGTTATTACAGAAGTATTAAAAAAATGACCAACAATTTTAATACTTTTGTTTTCGTTGAAACAGACATAAAACATATTTTTAGCGAATTTTCATTAGATTTTTGGTGCAGCCAACATAGCAAGATGGCAAGACACGCGACCTTAGAATGAGCACTGATCCTGACCCTTAGATCACACGCGCGCGCGTTTTTAAAACGCTTACGTTCACAATTTTGTCCGACTTGTTTTAAACTTGGCAAAAAATCGATTGTGGTAAGTTAGTCGACTTGAATAAGTTAGTTGACCAGCTACATTCGTTCAACAGTTACAAATCTTTAAAAATTCGTGACGTGTTTGCCTTTATTTTTTAATGTGATTTCATCAATCAATTTCAACATAATCAACGTTAAAGAATGCATAAATTGGCATTTTGAAAAAATTATTTTAATTTAAGAAATCTTATGATGCCGGTCACGATTTATTTCAGTATTTTCAATGTAATTTGAAAGTTTAAAATATTAATGTATGCAGAATTTAATGCTGATTACGACGGTGAAATTAGAGTTTCAAAAAGTTGTGTGCGTGATTATTTATTTTGGGATGTTAGAGGGGGTAAAGGGATGATAAACGTACTTGAAACAGACATAAATATATTTCCAGCTGATCATAAATTTTAAGAGGACAATTTTATTTTTAAAATAAAATGTTAAACCGACATAACGAATATGAATAATGAATGTTTCTAAAAATAGAGAACTTGAGTCTTCTCCTCAACGAATGCTACTATAATTAATTAGGGAAAAAGTTTAATAATTCCCCGATAAGTTAAATAAAAATTACAATATTAGGGAGTCACTAAACCAAAAACTCAAATAAATTAATAATACAATTTATAAAGACCCCGCCCCAATAAAGTAAATGCTTGAGAAAAATCCTAACCAGCCAATCAGGTTCAACCCTGTCAAAAACCTAAGGAGATTTTGTAAGCAAAGAAAGTGAATCCGGCGAACAGATCAATGATTCAATTATAAAAGGAATTATAGAAAGTCACTCCAACGATTAAATGAAAGATTTCTTTAGCTTGGTGAAATTCAGCAGAGACTTCCAGAAATATCTTTTGAAAGAAACAATCAACACGGGAAAATCTAAAATATCACAATCGGGGTCAGTAACTACTATTTATATTTATAAACACTGTGATTCTAAAAGAAAAGTGCAATTAGATAAATAGTAACAAATACTACTATACTACATTTTTTTATAATAATAATAATAATCACAGGTCAAAGCTGTTTCACTGACGTGACGGAAGTAAATTTTCAAAAATTAACACCACAAAAACGAACATTTTAATAAATAAATTTTACATATAGTTCGTCTTCAAATGAACACGCGTTACTGACCCTAATACCCAACATTTCTATAACTTTCAATCCGGAGACTAGCAATATGAAATAAAATATTTTAATTTTGTACCATTGTTGTATTTTACAATAAACCATCTCCGTCAAACGTATAAAGTTTGTTTACACTTTCTTTAAATATGACTTTGCAACCGTATTAAGTGCAAAAATAAAAAAATTATTTTTTTAAATTTTATAATATTTTTAATAAAATGAATAATTTAAAATTGGCCACTAAATTTTAGGAATAAGTTGAACATATCAGAACGCTGATTTCAATGGTAAAATCATATTTTTAAAAAGCGTAGACTAGAAAAATCTTATTTATTTTATTTATGTAGCCTATTTATTTATTTAGGAATTTCAGTGACATTTATTTTGAAATTGTTAAACATATTTAACATTTGTTGTTGTTTGCTGGGAGCGAACAATTGATATTTTACCAGAATCAAATTTTGTGCTTATTTTGGATTGAAAATGATTTGTATTGCAGGCCTATATATTTAAATAATTTTATTGGCATAAGCGCACACGCGCGCACGCACATACACACTATATATATATATATATATATATATATATATATATATATATAAGAAAAAGTATCTTAATATAATTCTATTTCATTTTAACGACGTAGAATAAAATTTATTTATTACAAGATCAAACAAATCCGTTACCCAGGAAAATAAATTCAACCCTTCCTAAAATGGCGGCAATTAAAAATTCATTAAAAACAACAATTTATGGATTATTACTCTCTTATACTGAGGTCAGGGATCATTTTTGTTCTTCTGAAAATTCTCGATTGTTTCGAAAATCGAATCAGATAATTAAAATGTATTTATGTGCAAACTAATAACTACAAACATAAATCTACAACTTAAAGATAGCTTTATTTGTTGATTAGTGCACAACAAAATAAGTTATCACTATTATAATTTAGAACCAAAAAAAATCAAAATTGGATGGTTAAAACCAATCGCTAATTTTACATTCGACCTTCGAAAATTTTAACAAAATCAAATTTTTTAGATAAAATAAAATATTTTAATTTAATACTGACCATAAACAAAAAATGTACTTAATTTTTTGACATAGCTTTATGTTTGTAATTTTACTCTTACATGTTTAATAACAAATTATTGAAATATATGTTCATCTGAAAATTGCATTCACACTGTCTTAAATAAAAAACCATTTTCATACAAATGCCGTTATTCTTACTAATTGATTGAGATTGTTTATTATTGGAACTAATTCCACTTAATTTACCGTATAATACTGTTAATAATATCAGCTGATACAGCACCAGTTCTAATCGTGTGATGTAAATGAAGTTATAACCCAATCAATTACAATTTATAATCCCAGCAATAAATCATCCCCCCTCCACTACGTTCTGACACGCACGCTTTAACTTGCACATCCACTCTGTAGCCCAGTCAATGTCGCCAATATTTATGTGGTTTATCAGCGCCCTTAATGTAGCACAATTTAACAACCAAAAGTTTGTACACGTGTGTTCGACTCTGGGTCTTTAACGAAGAGGTAGAATGTGTGACAAAACTAATTTTAGAAATGGATTTATGATTATGTTTCGTAGACTATATATTAATAGGAAACATATATACGAGGTGTATTCAGAAAGTAACAAGAATTTTAAATGTTTGAACAAAATATTTATTTATTCTTCTACATTGATGTTGTCGCCTTCAAAATAGTCCCCATTGGAGATTATGCACTTGTGCCAGCGCTTCTTCCAATCCTCGAAACACTTCTCAAACTCGATCTTTGAGAAAGCCTTTAGTTCTTTCAGCGATGCGCTTTTAATATCATCTACGGCTGTAAAAAGACGGCTCTTTAAGGTTCTCTTTATTTTTGGAAATAGGAAAAGTCACACGGAGCCATGTCTGACGAATATGGAGGCTGGGCATCGTTATATTACTATTTTTGGCCAAAAATTCGCGAACAAGCAATGAAGAGTGATCTGATGCATTATCGTGGTACAAAAGCCATGAATTGTTTTCCACAGATCCGGGCGTTTTTTTCGGATTGCTTCACGCAAACGGCGTTGAACTTGTAGGTAGTACTCCTTATTGACCGTTTCACCTGGTGGATGAACTATTCATGATGCACTATACCATTAACATCGAAGAACCATTAACCTTCACGTTCGACCACACTTGTCGAGCCTTTTTCGGTCTTGGCGAGCCAGAATGCCTCCACTGGGATGTTTGAGCCTTAGTTTCGACGTCATATCCATAAACCCATGTTTCGTCACCTGTTATAATACGTTTCAGTAATTCTGCATCGTCGCTGACTTCATTTAGTGACTCCTGAGCAACTTCCATTCGATGCTGTTTTTGTTCAAAATTCAACAAATTTGCTGCCACGCGTTTCATACACAAAACACTGGAAACAATGTCATGACATGATCCAATCGATATGCCAACATCATCAGTGACCTCTCTAATTGTGATTCGGCGATTGTTCATAACCATTTCTTTCACTTTTTCCACGTTTTCGTCGGTTGTTGATGTGTTGGGGCGTCAAGGGCGTTCGTCATTTTCAACGTCTTCACGGCCTTCTTGGAAACGCTTATACCACTCGTAAACTCTTTTTTTACTTATGCCTTTTACTTAGACTCACCATAGGCCTTTGTTAACATTTCGGACACTTTGTTACACTTTATTCCATTTTTTACGCAAAATTTGATACAAATTCTTTGATCCATTTCTTTTAACAAACTAAAATCGCCGAGCTCGTAAAAACACGTCTATTTTTTTTAGTGGCTGTCACAGACAAAGTCTACAATGAAAACAGCTGAAAGTTTTATCATACTTCAAGGGCATTTATACCAACATAATAAAAAAATGTTTGACAATCGGACTCTCCAAGTCCGCGAAATTTAAAAATTCTCGTTACTTTCTGAACGCACCTCGTGTGTGTGTGTGTGTGTATATATATATATATATATATATATATATATATATATATATATATATATATATATAGAAAAAGGATTTTTGTAGTTAGATTTTACTTTTAAAGTTTTACACTGATTTTTATGTGCGAGATCTCATTTTAAAAGGTTCTTAATATAGATTTGAAAAAATAATAGGTTTGAAAAACGAATATTATAACCTTTATTTATAATTTTTAAATATTAAGCCTATCCAGCGCTCTCATATCTGGAAAATATGATCATGCATCATTTTAATTTGTTTTTCTTATTTTTATTTATTATGTATATGTTTACTATTTGTATTTATTGTGTACTTTGTGTACACCGTTTGTGTACTTTTAAATAACAACATCACGTGACTAGAGAGAGAGAGAGAGAGAGAGATAAACATTTTTATTTTGATGTGAATAGAAGATGGGGTAACTTGAAACTGAGGTCTTCATGAGAAATTATTTGGGTTAAAGGACACATGATGTTCATAATACCGGCCCCTGTATTTGTAACCTTAGACATTTTGCAAAGACAGAAACCTGTTTGCTTAATCTAATGTTAAATTGTTTGCTCACTGAATTTTTGTACTAAAATAGATTAAATTTGATTCTTTGCGATCAGTCGTTTCTACGTTTTTTCATTAACAAGTGGACCTGAAAAGGCAGTTTATTAACTGGCAATACCCAGCCAGCAGATATTCTTGCATTATCTAATTTCAGAAGAGGATTTTATAAATTGTATTTTAGAATAATTTTCTTTATTTCGAGGAAGGGAATATTTTCTTATTCCCGAAAAAGGAGCAGTTAGAAAAATATTTTCTTATTCTCTCTCCCTTTCTTCCTTTCCTCTCTCCTTCTTTCCTTTAGCTATAAGAGGAAAATATTTTTATGTCTATATACAGCACACAGTTCAAAGCATATTAATCGTAGTCACTATTATCCTCATGAATTGCCAAGTAATATAAAAGTATGCTTATCTTAAGTTTACTAATTCTTACCTTATTCTATGTTTACTACAGTTTCAGACGTTAATGATCTATCATCAGGATACTATATAGGCTACTTAAAACTGGTGATAGTTTAAATTTGTGTAATAACACAAGAAATTATGTTATTCTTCTTGTGTTATTCTTGGAGAGAGAGAGAGAGAGAGAGAGAGAGAGAGAGAGAGAGAGAGAGAGAGAGAGAGAGTATTAGAAAAATACTGGTATACACAAATTGAAGTGCAATATTTGTGTAAATTTATATTGACCAAACATGTTTGCTACTTGTTTTAAAATTACCTTTCAAAAAATATATGTAACTGAAACAAATCTAAGTTCACACGAAATCATTTAAAACCACTTTGCTTACAGATATTTAAACCATGCGTATTTGTAAAAAGGGAAGTTTTATGAACAAGGTCAATGCATTCGAAATATGTAAAACCTAAAAAATAAAGAAGGCCAAATATTAAATGACCAGCTTTAACTAAACGTAACTCATTATTTTAGACTATTCCGCAATAAGATTTAAAGATAAATATAGGCCCAGTACTGCACGCATTAAAAGAAAACCGAGCTAATTGGGTTAACGATGATGATGTTGTACGTTTGCACACGTTTGACATATTTGAACAATTTTTATGTGAATTATTTGTGTTTTTAAGGTAAAACGACATCGCACAATAAAATGTTATATTAATGATAGTTTCAAAACGCTGCGTCAGTAAAAAATTATTCCTACAGTAATCGCGAAGTGTTAAGTTTACTTTCACCTTTCATAAGATATTTTTGTTCACAAACGTGACACAAAATCTTTTACTTCTGCTAAATATTTACAACTTGATCACAATATGTACAAATGTGTTTGTAGAAACGTCTCATTGCCCGGGCAAAACAGTGGGTTTGCAAAGGTCTATAAAATAAACGTGTCCTATCACATCAGCATCTCGGCCTCGAGAGAGTTTCCTTTTTTTAAGATTTCTAACAAAGTTTCAGCTTATGACCATTGGGAATATCGGACTGCGAATTTCCAATTACATAATCACCAAAACGTGTGTGTTAAATAAACAGTTCATTGATCAAATTATTGTTTCAATTGTAAAAAAATGAAAAAAATCTTGTATTGAATAAGTAGTATAATTATATAAAATTGATGTTATTTCAACATGAAATGGCATAAAAAAAGTATTTAAAACAATGAGGAATATGAATGTTCAGTTTTACGTTTTAAAACCGTGTAAATAAACGAATAACCATCTTCACGTTAGTCAACATACATAACAGCATGTCGTAAGTGGATGACCCGTTTGTGTTAAGTAGCAAACATAATAGCATCAACATTCAAGCGGCTAATCCTTTCAAATTAGGCAACAAACGTAACAGCATTACGTAAGTGGATAACTCCTTTACATTACTTAACACACATAACGGCTAACAAACATAATATCACAACTTTAAAGTAAGCAATCCCTCCACATTAGGCAACAAACGTAACAATAATACATCTGAAGTTTGGCGACAAACACAAAAGTTTGACAGGATAACCGATTCGTTGGAAAATAACCTAAAACCACAGCAAGTTTATCTGTCAATAGCCTACAAAATTTAATTCACCAGCTGTTGCTGGTTAACTACTCTATTGTTTATTATTTTTTTTACTTTCTTTATTTTTTTACTACTATTTTTTTAGCGAATTTTTATTGGAAAAATGAGCTACTTGAACGGTCATCATGGTAATATCCAGAAACGGGGATTTTAAATTCGCGCGCGCGCGCGAGCGCGAGAGAGAGAGAGAGAGAGAGAGAGATGCTCAAGTATACAATTTTGATTCGATTTGATCCAAACGTGGCACAAAAATCTGTTATGGTAATAACTTGGAAAATTTCGTTAACCAGCGAAATTCGATAAAATGTTTCAAAATGTCTTTCAAAAAATCTTGAAATATTTAAAAATGCATAACTTTTTGTCTTGAATGCTTTTTGAAAATCCGATTTCGCCATCGTAATTAGCGTTAAAAATTGCACAATTAGCATTTTGAATTTTCAAAATCCTTTGAAATTACTGTATTTATTTATTTAATAATATCTATAATCCTATATCTAATGACTAAGTTCAATATTTGATTTTTTCTGTACATACTTTGTAAAATATGTACTCACGGGTTACTCACATGTACTCACATGTTAACTAACTCACGGGTTACTGAGCAATGTTAAGAGCAGTTATTTTTGTTGGAGTTAAAGGAACAACTGGTACTTTAATAAATACAGTGTTCTTTGATCAGTTTGATAGTGAAAATGAAATGCCAATAAATTAACAGGTATTTATATTTAAGTTACTTCTATTATTATTCCATTAAATTGGTAAATTAAAAGCCATTCAGTAATCGATACATGTTAAGTAGCTTATATTAAAGTTGTTAGCTGTTTACTCATGTTTCGTCGGTGCATTTTTACATTAATCTAATAGACGTTTTTACTTTTATATCACCTGGTAATTTTTCACAGAGTAAACCCAGTTACGTAGCTTTTGGGCTTTTTCTTTCTTTGTCTTGTGCATGTGTTTTCGATATTTCATTACTCATAAAAAAATGTTCAGTTTTTGTTATACAGTAAATGCATATTTCATTTTTTTATATATTTATTAGGCTATTTTATTACAATTTATGTACAGTGACAAAATAACGCGTGAATTAAATATAGTTTCCTTTTAAATTCCCAGCATTTAATGTTGCAAAGAGCTTGTTCATAAACAGGAGAAACGTTATCACTATACGAAGATCAATAAATAGAGTATTATTGAAACGTCAAGTTTATAATCAAGTCTATCGCATACTGTTTCTTGGATTTTCTTAACGTTCATACTTTATACCAGTTGGTCTAATGAGAACGAGGGATCAGGGTTAAAGGTAAGAGTAGACGGTCGGCAGTAACTGCAGCCAGAACTAACAACCTTGAGGTGCGCAGTTCAGGGACGCAGCAGATTAACCAGGGGGGTAGCCACATCGAACCTTCACTTTTTTGAATTAATAAATAATTCTATTCTAACCACTTAAGTAATTAATGTTCAACGTAGATTTTTCCATTCAAACAATGATAATGACAGATTTTAGGGTAAAAACTATTTTTATTTAGAAAACTGTCTGTCGTGTAGACATATTTTTGTATAAAATTAATTTAGGAAAATAATATGTTGAACACTTTCCAAAATATTGTATAATATTTTAATAAATAAAATTAATTATTTAACTTCTCTAGTATTTTTAATTTTAGCATTTTATTTGAAAATTTCTTTTTAATATAAGTATTACACAAGTTTGATTAGTATAATTTAATTCATTTCTATTGAGCCTCTACTTGCTTTGAGGCAATTAGTCACGGGTTTCTGGTTACATAACTCAGAAATATTTGTTCAAATTTATATCTACAAGGATTCATTCATACATTCAAAGTTCCCATGTTTACCACTTTCTAATCTAGTACAATACAATTTACGACTATTAAAGATTTCTAGTTCATAATTCAGATTAAAAAACAATTATCACAGAAGTTATAGTTCTTCTCAAATAATTCTTTATTAACAATTTTGAAATTTTTCAAATTTTTAATGGATTGGTATTACCTTTAAATTGTAGAGCATATTTCGTTTAAAGTCAATTCAGAAGTTATTACTTATTAACTTTAAATTGCATTCTATTTTTAAATTTACATATTTTTCTTTATCTTTAGTATTATGTATTCTAATAGCCTATATATTACATGTAAATTTCAATACAAAATATTTTTTTTCAGGACTCTTTCAGGACCATTTAAAAACTATTAAAGTTTATTCTAGGCCTGTTTTTTTATTGTGACGTCAACAACCTTCTATGTTTCATTTTTATTTACATTTTTTGGTGTTGTAATTTCATTTATTTACTCTCCTTACTTATTAGTATCATAATTTACAAATTCTATTTAGCTTTTCAAAGTAATTTTGTCATTTAAACTTTCAATTCTGCTATTATTTCATTCAATATTTACTTCCTTTCCTATCTCAATTTTAGTGGTTTATCTATGGCCTATATTTTACACGTGTAATTCAATTCGATGATCAGCTGTTATTACCTTCTCACTTGTTGTTCTGTATTAGTCAAATGTATTTCATACAATTCACGTTACAAATTTCTAAATGTTAAAATTAATGTTTTACTTATTTTTAATATACAAAGCTTCGTTTATTGTCTTAATTTTTACCCTAACCAAGGTAGGCTAGTGCAATTTTTGTTTTTTTCTGTTATTACCACATGTTAATTTAAGCCATTTTTAAACAATTCTAAATTATTATCTTAATCTATAATTTATTATAAACTTTAATAATCTATATAATTATATAATCTATAATAATGTCTTAATCTATTTAGTATTTTTATAACTTAAAACAAAATAATGGAATAACGATTTATAATCTGAAATATCAATCCCTCAGTTTGGTCCTTAAATATTATTAAAACGTACATACACGTTAAATACATTATGAAAACGTATACAAATTATTTTGTATATAACGACAACATTATTAAGTACATAATAAAAAACAAATTTAAGTTATCAACAATAACACCCAGTGATGTCAGCCTTGAGATTTTACTTACCTTAATGTTGCTATCATCTCGACATAAAAAAAACTTTTAATTAATTTTAAAAACAAAATCAGCAAAATCTTATTAACTAATTGCATTCATTTTGTTATATTTCTCATACTTTAGTTATTATAGTAAAACTATTTTGCTAAACAGCGTAGTGAATTTATTGCCTCAGTTAGTTTGAAAATTACTTTACTAACAACAGATTTAAAACATTATTTTGTTGGAGTATTTAAATGCTTCAGTGTTCTATGTGTATACACAGTCTGTATTCAAGAAAGACGTATTTGTGCCTAATTGGATCATTATTGTGATTGTCTTTACGTAATGTTTAAATTAATGAAAAAACATAATTCATCACAAAGACAATTCGGTGTTCAAAGTTCTTACGTAAGGCCTTGTTAAAGGTAAAGTGTTTTTATCAGGCTTTCCTTTTTATATTTTCTAAGAAATTTTCAGACATACTTTGAATCTAGATAAAGTATTGATCGGTATATTTCAACTAGAAAACCCACCAGCTTTAGTGTTGGTTTATGTATGCCTACTAATATGAAGCAAATTTTTATGATAATATCTTACACGCATGAAATGTATTGCTTAACTAACGTCATTGCAATCAATCTATGCGAGGAAAAAGTGCAGTTTTTTTTATTCCATAAATTATATTTTTTTAAATTAATATATTGAGAAAAAACTTTAATAAAACTATTTTCGACGTAGTATACAAATTACGTTTTACAAATTTATTTTTTCTAAATTATTACAGAGATAATTACGTCACACCGCTGTAGTTCTGATTCAATAAAAACAAATTTCCAAAACAAGGATTTTGATAATTCAACATTTTTGTATTTTACAACAAAAAATAGAATTTCGTACTTTTAAATTTTTATTTTCAATTTTAAATCGTAATTTATTCATATTTTTAAGCTGATTATCATTGAAAAAATTAAATGGTTTAAATTTTGAGTTTTTTTTATTAATAATTATGTACTGTAACGCATTTTGACGGGTATCGAACAAATACCAGCTATTACCAAATTCAATTTTTGTGCCACGGTGGGTCCAATCGGACCAAAACACTGGAATCCTCACACATATCTCGTAAACTTTTAACGTGCTGTCGAAAAGGCTTTTAGAAGTCAGAATCGGAATAACTTTATGGTGGTATTTATTTTTTGTTTTACCATAATTGCCACTCCGTGGAAATACTTTAATTAGGATCAAGTCAAAATAATGTGTCGCCACTTTTCATTGTCCCTAAATCAAAACACTAAAAATTCTATGCTTTGAAAATATTAAATTCAAACTTTTTTATCGTCATTTTAAAAATATGAGTTTATTTTTGTAAATCCTATATGTTTCTGGTTTCCGATTAATAGGCTAGGAATACGTTACCAACAATCAGACTTAAGAATAAAACATAAACATACTTGTTTACTTTTTGAAAATTAGAACGGAGTTAAAATATAGGCTGCACATGAAATAGTATTCAAGGTTTAAATAAAATAATGGTTAAATTAGATTGTCAACAACATTTTAGAATTTCTAAAAACTAAAATAAAAGTTTTTAAACCTCATATATTCCAGCAACCTGCACACGTATTCTACAGTTCAGCACTGAAATAAATCAAACCTCTAGCGAGGCAATAAATAGCTACATACACAAACCAAGTCCAAGAAACAGTCCTCCAACAACGACTAGCAACAAGTGCCCTAGATAATCCTCTTGAATTAAATTTAAATCTCTCGCAGTTTGTACTCAAGGAAACAGAAGCAGTGTTACCACTCAACTGCATGTGTTTTACTCTCGAGACATAATGTTAATTAATCTGTTAGATTGAGGTTATAAATAGAGCTGGTAAACAAGTTTATGATAGCTTTAATGAACCTGTTTTTTGTTTATTCATAGTTGTATTACTTAAGTATTATTTACTTGACACGGTGTTTCCTTTAAAAAAAATTGTTTTTTTTTATTTATTCATTTTAAGGCGAAAAGCACATAAAGGCTATTATCGCCTCCCTAAATGTAAGTGTGAGTGTAAAGTGTTAAAGTTGTAAGTGTAGTGTTGTAAGTGTAAGTGTGTGTTAGACTCGGGTACCGCGAGGGGCGTCTAAATCCTCTCAATAGGAGCAGCTAGACTGCACCCCCTACGGTGTTGTTCTTTTTGTGTTATATTATTTATTACAGATGTGTTTTCTTCAATTAAACCCTGTTGTGTCTTCATTTATATCTATATTACATAGTGTTTTTTAAATGTACCTGCGTGATAGAATAGAAAGCGAAAAATTGGCCCTTTTTAAAAATACGAGAAGAGTTTGCAGACACATTCAAACGTTACCCCTCTCCTCCATACAAACACGTCTACTTTACATCCAGACTTACTATGTGGCATTGTTTTACTGGCAGTCACGATACATTGGAAGTTTTTAATAGAATTGTATAATAAAAGATTAATTATAAAGTAATACAAAAGTCTTATAAAGTAATTACAAAAGTCCTTCTTGCCTATCAAATATAGGGGACCATATTGATAGCCTATTGATGCGTTTGATGAACTGTCTTTTATTAAGATTATTTGCCTGTATTAAAAAAGGTAAATCAGCTGCTCAGTTGATGTACTATGAAACAACTTGACTAATTAAATCAACTAATTACGTATTTTAAAGTTGACTACTAAAAAACTGAACTTTGTACTATTGTTTAACCAAGTATCAACTAAAAATCATTGTTAATGATTTTTTAAATTTAAAACAGTTTTTTTAATTCATGATGTTTCAAAAAAGAACTCAAAGTCATTGTTTAACTAACAATGTTAGTGAAGTATTGTAAATTGTTTAACTAATGTCTTTGATTTATTTAAATAAAAAAACTTTTTAAATAAACACAATGCACTTTTTTTATTTATGACATTTAAAAAAGACAACAAAAAATTTTCAATTAACAAACAATGCTAGTTAAACGTTCTTGACTAACATCATTGCTTTAATTCAAAATAATTGTTATTGACTTTTCAACTAAAAACATTAAGTTCTTATTTTTTAACAACAGTTGTTTATTTAAAAGTTTATAAAAAATGGTGTTTTTAAATGTTGATACATACAGTCATTAAAATGACATTTCATTCACAAAACCTGAGCAAAACTCAAGTGAAGAAGTTCTGTTTAAAAATAACGTGCACTTAAGTTAATTTCCTGAAAACTAAATTCTAATCTAACTTTCAAAGCCACCAATTAAAATACGATGGTACACATTAAAGGTATGAACAACTTTATAGAGAACCAGTTTCAAATGTTAACACAGTATTTTGCTTACAGCTTGTGCAAGAGAAGTAACTGTTACCTCATCAGTAACTAATTGGTTACGTTAGTAAACTTAGTATTCTAAGTAAGTTAATAATTTAGTGGCTCAGTTAGCAGTTGCATTTTAACTGTAACTTTCCTATTAAGCTTCAGTTTTCGTGAAAATTCAATATAGAGACAAGAAAACAAAGCACCACTTTACAGCAAATTCACGTTTATTTAAACAGCAATTTCACTACAATAAAGAAACATTTAGGCAGTTAATTTTGATTTTATTCCATCACACAAAAAAATTGTAATTCTCAAGTAAAATTATAATTTTCTTGTTATAGTTATAAAAAGTTTATTTTATTTTATAATTATTGACGAGATCCATTTTGTTTTGAAAGTATTTGTGTCACACAGTACTTACAGTTTACATAACAAGGTAAGTTATTATTTGTAAAGTAACCGTTATTAATTGTTTTAAAATGGTAAACGAACATTTTTTGCAAATAATTATTTTTTAAAGTTGTTTTCCTGTATTTTGCATTTTACTTTCATACATTTATAAAGGCCGATATTTTTGGCAACGTGGTGGGATATTTAGTCAGATAACTGGGCACGCTGTATCTCGGCTTGTGCCTTTTGTGAATTTATAATTCCGTGACGGATAACACAGGCGTGATATGAATTTCATAAATAGGCCTATATTTTTTTTATACAGTCTTTGAGCAGCAACCGTTGAGAGATGTAGGCCTACACCAGATTGTTTATAAAAAAATACCTTTTTATATATTAGTTCAAAGTTCAATCTTTTTTTGCCTATATATTTCTTAGATCCGCATTTCGTATATTATTCAGGCATTGTCAGTATTATTAATTGCTATATTCGTGGTACGATAATTTAAAACTAAAATTAAAATAATACAACGCCTTTCAAATAATACCTTTCAAATAATCGCCGCACGCAGTAGTTTCGCTGACGTGATCGACAAGAATTTTCTAAAAAGGAAACACTATTTCTTCACATAACAATATTTTTTTACCTTAGGGGTATGTTATATTATCATACAAAAACGTCAGATTTTTTTGATCAAATATCTTTGATGAAACAATTTTGACGGTTTTTTGATGAACTAACCCTTTTATCAAATTCTGATATTTGACATGTAATCATTGACAAAGATTTTTCAGAATACTTAGATAAAATCTCAAAATGTTGTCTTTTCCGATTTGCGTCACATTATTCTTTCTTTTTTTTCGTTATATACAACTTAAAACGATGGCGAAATTATCATGGACTTTCGAAGCAGTAAAAACTTTAATTCTACAATATGAAAAAGAATAGTATTTGTGAAATATCTACATTCAAAAAACAGTCTCTGCTTATAAAAAGCGATATTTAAAATGCATTCATTCTTAAAAGTCGTATATTTGAATCACTATCTTCCAAATGCAATTCTTTATAAATAGTGGCACTTACACACAATATCTTTCTCTTTTGTACACGTGGTCAGATCCAAACTATTTGTTCTCTCTTTTTTTTTTTTTTTTTTTTTTTAACGTTCGACTATTGTTCTCTTTTATTTAGTAGCACTACAAAAAGAGAAGAGGTTAATGCAGTAGTATAACAAGTCAACATTATTCGATGCATTACAGCTACTGCACTAGAGTAAACATAACCCCAAAATACATCTAACAAATATTTAACAAATATTTGATTTGATATTTCCCTTAAACTCTTAAGACATCTGCTTTCAACATCACAATCAGCAATAAAATCTGACTTCACCGCCGAAACTGTCAGACTTCGCCGTCAGAATTACTTTTATACTTTTAATGAAACACATGACCCCTGAAAATGTGTTCTAGATGTCAGAATCGGCGTTCATTTCAATTTGTATGGTCTGGGTCTTACGTTGATGGCCAACACAATTTTGTAATGATAACTTGTTAATATCAACTAATTAAAATGGTGCACACTGTAAACAAAATCTTCTGATAAGAAAGTATGCTTAGGTTTATGCGATGCCACTAAGGATGCAGTAGAAATGAAGACGGAAATTTAATAACTAAACTGTCCTGCTTCTGAAGGGCGAAATTTAATATCTACTTCGGCCAAAAAGGACGGACCTTCAAAATCCAATATAAAGAACATCTTCTAAAGTATAATACGACCAACTTGATTTCTTTGAAATTTCGAACATTTCGAGTCTTGTCACACTTACACTGTAGTATACACCGAAATATATTTTTAATTTAAGTTCATAATTTGCTTTAAATTCGTTTAGTGATGTAACTGACATTTAAATGTAAGTTTTATTAACTTTGTATACTATAATACACACAATGTTGGGCGTCAAAAATACAATAATTAGCCACCACTTTTGGGAGCTAAAGTATAAAGTATTAGGATAATAAATTATAGCAGAAACTGTTTACCCTTAATGACAAGTAGGGAAATATTGTAAGGTTTTATTAATAAAGTATTCAATATACTGTAAACAATTCCTTTAATTACAAATTGATTTAAATTTAATTAATTGTTATTACGATTCAAAGAATTATTGAATATATTATCTCGGGTTAGTTCTTTGACACTGCAAATGGGGACTAAGTAGGTCATTGGTATTGTTCAATTTAACTTATTACAAAAAAAGATTACAATATAAATTACCAAGAAGTAATCATCATTACTTGGTCCTATATCATTATTAATAAAAACCGACAATAGCAACAACCTTTCTTTAACAATCACTAGATAGGCTCAACACTTTAATGACAAAAAAAAACTTACTCAGTTTTACCACTTGAGACTATTCTGTGACTGCAACTTATAAAAAGTAAAGAAAGGTTGGTCGTGAAGCTACTTAGGTTAACTGTTCAAAAAACTGTAAGGATTCCCTTCTGCAGGCTCTGAGCTTGGGTTTTTATATAAACTCCCTTCCACAGTATCTAAATTTGCTAAATCAATAAATAAGCCAATGAGCTTGAAAAATCTCTTTAAATTTAAACTTCTTTTACCGTTAAATTCCTGCAACGGTTGATATTTTTCTATATTTTGTCTACGTGACTTCTAGCACATTTTTGATGTCCTGCCCTACGTATGATAGATTGTAAAACCTATCCTTTTCTTTGTTTCAAGTAACGGCATCCTTACTGCCGATTTTTATTGGAATAACTGACGAATTTGCTCATATTTTTAAATTTCTAAGACTAAACTATTAGTTACATGTTATATTTGTTATAATACTAATAAAAATTACTAACCTTTAAAAATATTTTTTTTAAAGCAAAAAATAATTGATTTCTATTTGATTTCAAATTTTCGAATATAAATTACAACAAAATTTAATAATTGCAATTAAATTCGATGAAATACAATGAATATTTTTGAACTAAAAGTAATTTATTGTGTTTGAAGGCACTTTTATTTTAAGAATTTATTAAAAAAGGATTGTATTTTGTCAGTGTCCGTGTTAACTGTTTTTTTTAACATTTGCACATTTGTTTATTCCGTAAATAATGTAATTAATAGAACTTAGGTGTAAATGAAATAAAAGGTAATTTCTTGCAGCATAATGGTACATATAGATTTTACAGACAAGAATTACCAAAAACTTAAAAAATATTTTTATTTTTGTATACAGATATTTTCTTGACGGAAATCGTGATAGTCTGCATTTGACTGAACTGTCTAACCCATATCCTCTATTTATCAAGCAATGGGGACAACAACTATATCCGGAATAAACACTTATAGGAAAATTATCCTTTTTCAATTCCTTTTTTTCTATATTTCTTTTGGTATTTTTACTAATAATTTATTGATATAAGTTATTTATCTAAATAGCCTTCATTATCTTAGTTCCTTGAATTTAATTTAATTTTATACTATATTAAATTAGTATATGAATAAATGTGTTTTTAATTTTAAAGAATGTGTGTATAAAATTGTAATTTAAATAACTAATTTAAAACGAGTGTAATAATTACATTTGTTAAGCAACTATTATGTTTACAAATATTTATAAAACTATACAACGAGCACTAAGACTAACAGTTCGAAGAACAGCAGACCTCGCAGTAGGGTCTAGCCACCGCTCTGATACGCTCGTAACATTTTCTGCCAATTTAACCGACAAATGTAATATTCAGGGAAAATTTTACTGGATCATCTTTATTGGAAATTTTATGCTCTTCCTCCGAGAAGTGATAAAAATGGTAGGTCTTCCCGTTCGACTACACTCACCACGTTAAACCAAGAGGACGCAATCTTAAAACGGAAGTATGTCGTTTGGGTTTCATATAACATAACTTTGCACCAAATTTTAAAACAATCGGTCAGTGAGTTTTGCTAGAATTGCGCATATTAGTTATCGTTAAATCAGAGGCCGCCATCTTGAAGCGGAAGTGAGTGGGGAAAAATTACACATATGTCTTTCGACCTTACACAAAATACCAAATTTTAGAACAGTCGGTCAATGGATTGGGCTAAAACTGGGTATAATCGTCATTATAAATCAGCGGTCATCATCTTGAAATAGAAGTGAATGTGAAAAAATATTACACTTACGGGTTTATGCATGGTATCTTCGTACCAAATTTCAAAATAATCTGTCGGTGCGTTTGGCCAAAACTGTAACAATCAAAGAAACACACAAACGAAACACCGAACGGTCGAGTTGAAACATGAACCTCACATCGCTCGGTTAATAAAATTAGCAATGCAAAAATTCCTAATCACAAAAATGAAAAATAACTCATTTAAAATAACAACTTACAAAAAAGGTAGTAAATTTACTTTGCCTTGCTTCAATCATCTTCACAATTATAATCTTCAGATATATATATATATATATATATATATATATATATATATATATATATATATATATATATATACTTTACAACAATGTACAGTAGTAATCTCAGTAAATTTACAAATATTTTTTAATACCAAATAGAATTGTGATAATTTTTTTTTTTTTTGTGGAATATATATGTGAAACCATTTACAATAATCGGCTCATAAAGACAGGTAAAGTATAATTTACAAAAAAAAATTTCTGTAATTAAAAATTACGTTTATTATTTTCAGCGTTATAACCATGGTATGTTTTCAAAAACATTAAAAAATATATGGTTAGAAGTAAAAAAACGTAAGGCCTAATAAAATTAATAAGACGTTGTTTAGAGAAATTATTTTTTGTAACTCTGTTCTGCTATGTTACGCTTTTACAAAAGTGTGACTGCGAAAAAAGAAACCAAAAGACGTTATTTTTGTAATAAATGTTTTTGTAAACTTTGCCGCATGATGCAATTAATAATAGACTAAATAATTACTTCTAATAAAACTGATTTAGCCTTAACACTCTTTATAATAACTTACTGGTAACCTATAGATTTTTTTCTTGTAAATTCCAAGAAAATAAAAGGAATTTCATAGAGAAAACGGTCTTGCATTGATAATAATCTAAACTTAGAAACAATTTCAGAAATTGAAAGGGATTGTCCCACTCCCTTAATAACACATGGTTGAATGTAATTCCCTAAACTATTTCTTGTTGAATAAACCATTTACTGCCATTAGAAAATAAAAGGTCGAAGAAAATATTTACTTTCAAAGATTATAATGAGTGGATGTGGTGGAAATTTTCGTGTCGCATAACAAACAATTGCTCTGTAATATGCTGCAACCTGGTGAAATGTAACGTCAACGTAATTTAAGCTTGGTTCTTTTTTTAATAATGTAGGATACGTTTAGTATTACTTTTTTCATGTTGCCTAACCTGAGAAACTGAATTGGTGGAACATCACCATTATTTATTAGTAAATAAGCAAAATTATTGGTTAATTTTGACTAATCAATAGGATTTATAAATTTTTAATAATAATTTATGGAGAAGGCCGAATTCCATTAATTCAATATTCCATGAATACTCTCACATTCGTGCTTGATAGTTCACTAAATTCTTATAAAACCTGTAGTGCTCTGTATTTATTTATCACAATCAGAAATATACATGCCATACAATATTTTTATAACTTTTTTAAATAAATTATACTCGAATTATCATTATAATAAGATATATAAAGATATTTATATCATAAAATATAAAGACTGAGCTGACGACAGTATGTTTGACTTTTCAACTTTGTGGTGACATTTCAGGTGTCAATAATATTAAATACGTTTTTTATAAAGTATTGAAAAAGTAATTCAGTATATTATATTCTTATAAATTAATCTGTCTACTATTTGGACTGTGGAAAATCAATAAAAGTACGTATTACAGAACAAATTTTAGAAACTTTATAACAGCTTTAGCAAATAATATTACGTTAGGCCTGAGTTGAATACCACGGCACAGATCAAAAACTTTATCCTTCATATTGACGCAGTAGGGAGCTACAATAAAGATAGATTTATTTCAAGGTTACGCGTTTACTGTAATAACTAAATAATGTCAAGTTAATCATCAGAGTGATTTAATCGTTTTCCAATTCAATGAAATTTGTGAAAGCCAGAGCTTGGAGGATCACGATCCGATGCAAAGGGTATTGTTAACAGAGAAAATATTAGCTCTTTCTTGATACATAAACAAAGCAAATATTAAACAACGTATTTTTAAGGCTGAATAAACAAAAAGAACGGCGATTATTAAAATTTTACTTTAATGTAACTTTGAACAAATAAACGTTAAATAACAAGACAAGTTATTGGCTTATTACATTATCTATAACTCGTATTTTATAAAATATCCTATAAATTTTATAAGTAGATATTTTTTCCAACGGTATCAGCTTTAACGGGGGATGGGTTAACGGAAACATATTGCTTTAGCAACAGAAAAAACTGCATCTTGAACCCACAACTTTAAGGTTCGCAGTTCAGAGACGTAGCAGACTAACCGATTCCTTAGCCACTATGACCACCTAGCCCTTCCATAAATAGGTTCTGTATCTTGTACAAACTTAATTTTTGCAAATGGTTTAAACTGATAATGATTGACATGTGTTATTACATATTTCATAAAATTATTTACGATAATAATCCAGTTACCTTTATCCAGCAAAAGAGATGTGGCAATATTAGGTATCGCAATTGATTCTTATCCGATGGTTCAAATTTGACAAGAAAAATCGATTTTGACATCGGCTTGGACATATTAATTACTCAGAGAAATCTGTTTCTGTTTAAAAATAGTTATCGTTCCAAAATGTTTTAAAATTATAACTTTTTAATCTTTCATACTTTTGAAATTTTGATTTTAACATCGTGATCGAAGTTAAAGTCTGCATTAATCAACATTTCAGTGTAATTTGGAAATTTAAAATACTATTCAGGGGACCTAATGCAGAATTCAATGCTGATTATGACAATGAAATTAGATTTTCGTGAAATTATAAGGTAAAACTTTATTTTGATATCTATAGCAAACGTTTTTGTAACAGCAGTAAAATCTACAGTTTGGAAATTCGCTTCTATCACATCAGCGATACAGCTGTGGGCTACGGTTTATTTTAATTTCATTACTTTTATAACAGGATAGAGTAAAAAGTTTATATGTTCTTAATACGATGTCTTGTTACGAAAATTACAGAATAGTAAAATTGCAATCGATTGAGATGTGCTAGAGCAGAGATCCAGGAAGAGCTGGCTGGCTGGCTTTGTGTACATCACCGCCCGACGCCATGCACTCATATTATTTCTGCAATCGACTGAAGTAAGCACTTGTTTTCTTTGAAATAATCAGTTTTTTGTTCGTAGAATGAAACAAATTAAGTTGTTTTTGAACCTTTTTGTTCAAGTTTTCTTTTTTGTTTGATGCTTTTTGTTTCCTTTAGAACCTTCAAAGTTTGCACTACAGCGCTAGTATGCAAAGATATTCCTTCTGAAATGTATACTCAGATCGAAGTATTACTTTACTTTTAATGACGTCACGTATGTGATGTCAATTTGACTCGGTTTGAAACTTGATAAATTGTAATCCGGTAATGCATCGTGTATTGCGGCACTAACTTTGCAGAAAACACCCTGAAGTAAATCTGATTTTGAAACTACAGGTCCACAAAACTAATACTGATAAGAAGATAATACTGATCTAAGATAAGTTGAAGTTTAGCTTTGTAGTGAACTATGCTAAATACCATTTAAGGCTAGTACTCTTGCAAAGATGGCCGTAGACCATTCCATTAAATATCTCCTAATTATTTTTGTTTCAGAAAAAACTGATAAACAGAATTACAAAAACATTGTAGTTATTACTTAAGCGCGATCGTCTAGCTTTGCTGATCCAGTCCTACTTTGAAGATGTTTTTGGAAATGTTAGAAGGTTAGATCTTAATTAAAATTAGGATAACCTTTACAGCGGAGAGAAAATATTCATTAACTCACTTCAAAATTAATTGCGTGTCGAGAATATTCCTGCGCTTATACTTTCCCAAATAGATTATTACCTTGTTATTAATCACCAGAAATTAGTTAAGTGAAGTGAAAGAGATGGATAGGCGGATATTTACTTAACCTTTATAAAGGCGGTAATATCAGATAGGTTCTTCAGTTTTGAATAATCATTTTCTCATACGCTATGTGCACGCACGCTTCCCCCCTCACACAAACACGTGCAAGTGAAAACCAACTGTTTGGACACAGGAAACTTTAGAAAGGACAAATCCATCAGATTTCAAAATCGATATTTTCCATTATAACAATGCTTTACGCTTTATGACAAAGTAAAATTGGAATCAACATTTAGAGAAAACCTAGTAAAAAATCAATATGCTTGCACAGTAAATATTGATTTAAATTTTATTAGAAAACACCTAATTTGAAAAATAATGCAGAAATCATGTATCAAGAGTTACTATGCATTTTTATTGAAACTATACATACGTAATTTCTATAAACCAAAGCTATACAAAAAAGCTGAAATATTACTTGCAATTGCAATTATTTTAAAGAAATATATCCTGAAAGTTGCAAAAATAAAACTTAGTTTAACTTTAACGTTTAATAAAAACTGAAATTATTTTTTATAACTATAAACTATTAAACTAAAATTTTTTTAAACAAATCCAAAATTTCAACAGAAATACTCCGTCTTAAAGAGTTTTTTTTTTTTTATTTTACTCAATCCTCTTAACCAATAAGGTTAAAGAAACTGTTAGCCAAAAAATATATTCAATTAAATAAAGTATCATTGTATAGACTAAAGTAAAATTTGTTATTGAACCAAAAATAAAAATCATGTATCATATTTTCTCTTCATTTTTACTTTAAATACAGTAATTTGTTCGAAAACACGACAAATTAGCATAGCTAGTTTTTAACAACATAACCTGAAACTTACTGTAGTTTCAGTTGAATAGCCTATCAGCTGTTCAATTAAATCAGCTGATCGTTACGAATTAACGTAAAGCAACTGATCTTTTACTATTACATATTTATCAACATTAAATTAATAATTCATTTCATATATCTACATCGATCAAATATCTTCGTAGTTCCGTAGTGTAGGCCTAATGATTATCACGTGCGTCTCAAACGCACAAGGCGGAAACAGAATATTTTAATTATAATTTATTATGAGACTTGCGTCGCGCAAAATAGGCCTATACTACTATATATCAATATAAACTTGTGCGCTCGCATTACGAAAAATCTAATACCACAACCAGCCCTAAAACATCACTCAAACTGTTTGCTGAAGAAGAAAATAATTTGCTGATGTTATAAAAGTAAACCCAGCCGTTTTGTTGCATATCAACACTTACATAAATACCAGAACTTTTGTTTCAGAAGTTTTGATCGCTTAGAATTTACATTTTGAAAAAGAGCGGACGTTTTGTGCCCTCTGGTCGCCATATTGGCTTTACTGAAATATCGATAAACCTTTTACATATTTGTTTCTGGTTTCCTCTTACTTTTTCACTGCTCATAGAAAATATTGAGATCGTGTAATAATCGATCTTAAGATTTTAATAATTATACTGTATATATTTGAAGGTTTTCTGAGTTATTAAAATATTAGTTTTTATGTGAATATCTGAGTGTGTAAATACTCATACATCTCTGAATACTAAAGTAATTAATCTATTTTTAAAAAATTTAGTACTTAGGTGTAGATTGCTTACATTACGAAAGTAGTTTTCAAAATGTTGTCAAAGCATTTTTTCTTTAAAAAAACATTTAAATTTAAAAAAATAGATTTTTTCGAAATTATTCTAATCAAATATAGTATTTAAGTACCCTATAAGAAAAATGAGTTCTTGTGGAAATAATTAAGCGTTATTAAGTTACAAAAACAAATGTTTGTTGCATTACTTATTTATACTTCGTTTGCCAGTGCTTTATTTTTACAATTTTGGGTACAAACTGAAAATATACACATTTTCAAAATTATCATTTCTCAAATTATAAATTAAATTTAAGGCATTAAATAATTTTACCGATAAACACACGCACGCAGGTTTAAAATGATAAAGATTAATCGCACGTAGGTTAAAAGGTATAACGATTAGTATCACGCACGTTTAAAATTATTATGATTACACGCTCGTAGGTTTAAAACGATAACGATTAGTCGCAAGCAGGTTTAAAATGGTAAAGGTTAGTCTCACGCACGTTTAAAATTATTACGATTACACGCTCGTAGGTTTAAAACGATAACGATTAGTCGTAAGCAGGTTTAAAATGGTAAAGGTTAGTCTCACGCACGTTTAAAATTATTACGATTACACGCTCGTAGGTTTAAAACGATAACGATTAGTCGTAAGCAGGTTTAAAATGGTAAAGGTTAGTCTCACGCACGTTTAAAATTATTACGATTACACGCACGCAGGTTTAACGTGATAACGATTAGACACAAGCAGGTTTAAAATGATATCGATTCTTGTTGCATAGGCACCCACCACCCAAAAGCATTAGGTTAATTTCACAGCAACTTCGTTAAAAATTTTGGTAATAATGTCAGACATAAAACTTAAAAAAACAATCATTGCCTAACTAATAATTTAATATTCTGCAGCCTATACAAAGAGACTATGTCTTCGTTATACCAGTCGAGTGTGACTTTCAACTGTGGTACGCATGCTACCAATGGTAAAAGGCATAATTTCCGTTTTGAATGAAGTATTAGCACCCAGTGTTTTACACTGAAGTCTACATGTGAAAGCTCTAATTTCCAGTATATATTCTGAGGAAATTTTAAAACCTGTATTCAACAAAGTTGCGACACCAACTTTAATCTTAAATACCACTGAAATGATGAATTGTGCCTGGTTAGCTTAGCTTGTTTACTGTTTGATAACTTTTTGTGTGTATTTCTAACAATATATAATAAATAATAAATGTATTTCGTTTTAATTAGTAAAAACATTATTGAAAGCTAGGTAAATCATTAATCAAATCTAGTGTTGAATACACAATAAGCCTATTGTAAATTTTTTTGCAAATATTAAAAGTTATATTGAGGAGGTTATGTGTAAGGTTATATTGGAGGAGATTCTGGATGTGATTGTTAGCAATTAATAAAGAATCTTTCTGTATTTTTGTAATACGCTACAAAGAGTACGCCAAGAAAGAAGTTGAGGACAAATGGTGTATTCAGTGTTTTTATTTCATTTATATAAGAATAAGCACTATGGCTAAATTTATACAACAGAACTAAATAAAAAAACCTTTATTCCATTTTATGGTCATATAATTACTTTTATATGAATGATTTTTTTACCACATTTGAATTCTGAATATTTTTATTACCGTCAAGATTAATATTTCTATCCTGTCACATTTTAAACTGTAAAATTAAATAATAAAAAAAGTAGGGGAAATAAGCATTCAAGAGAGAAGTATGAAAAGTAGAATGGAAAGCTAGATGTAAGGGGGAATTTTTCTTTATTCTTGAAACTCTTTTCTACCTCTGTCAGTGTGCAATCAGGCTGGCAGATAATTTTAGTCAGTTTAATGTTTACATTATTTCATCATCACATTATATTCGCGTAATCAATGAGTCCCATAGTACAAGCTTAAATCAATGAAATTCGCTGGTTGACTAAAGGTTGACCTGATTGGTCAATATTTTGATTTATTTTGTAATACAAAATCTTGTATGAATTATATTAAAGTTTAGTAAGTTCGTTTGTTGCACACAGACAGATGTTTTTTAAGAGGGAAAATAGACTTGTCCTCAGGATGGCGGACTCACTGCAGCCGCACCCATGTGACCGCAAGCGACTGCACAATGACATGTGGCAGGAATTTGTTGGAATAGAAACAACCCGTCACATGAACCGAGGCAACACGGGGTGAAATTTGCCCCGTTATATGAGCTGTAACTTGAGCCCCTGCAACAAGTCCCGGTACACGTACATGCGCAGAAACTAACTACAACATACCACGTGCTCGAATAGAACCACGGAGCAGGTAATAAAGTGTGTATTCTATACTCTTAAGATGGAACCACGACACCGAAATATTTGCGAGCTTACAATGACATCACCACGCGAGCTGTCACTGAGCAGTTTTGTAGAAGTATTTATTTGTTTGTTGTGACTGTTCGTAAGTTTGTGTTGACGATAATGGATTGCAAATGAAGTGATTGGACTAATAAAACTTCATGAACAAGAGACTGTTTTGCGGAATGTATTTAGCGCAAATAAAAATAAACGGTGCAGAAACTTTTTACGTTCCATTATTTCCCCACAAAAATCCGGCTAAGAAGCAACTGACGAAAAAAGAAACTCGGAAAAATTTCGTAAAATCTATTTGTCTGATTTTGATTACATTATTATTCTACCTATATATGAAGAATTATAACTTAATAAGTGTAACAAATTTGAAAAAAAGAAAATGACAGTCAAAATTGAGTCGAAAAACCTATTACTCAAATTTAATTAAGGTTATTTTCAATTTATTTTATTTCAAATTTTGTTTCAGTTATAAATCTCATTTATAACTATGAATATGTACTATATTTAAACCGAAATTGTTAAATTTATCAAAATTATTGTTAGAGCCATAGGCTATTGAGAAAACTCAATTTTTAATATTTGTTTACCAAAAATTAGCTTCAAAAAGAATTTTTTGTTTTGAAAATTTAAAAATAATCCCAAGATATGAATATCAAACAAGACTCGCAAGCTCGGTAAAATTGTTTCAACCACTTGTGTTATAAAGTTTATTAATTTGGCAAGTTGTTATCAAAATCCAACGAACCTTGTTGAAGAATTATACCATTGAGGAATTCAGAAGTTTTTTCAGTACTTCTAGACCAGTTTTTTATGGCTGCAACCTCTACTTTTTACTTGGATCTTACTGACTACATTTTAGAAATAAATGTATGAAAATCGTTTGAATCAGTTTGAGAAAATCTGATTTTAATAGTTTTTTTACCAAAAAGAGGATTATAAACTTTTTAAAGATAAAAATAGTCCCAAGATATGATCAAACTTCTATTGGCAAAATGGATTTGGCAAACGGCATAAAAAATCCTTCCATTTGTTTAGCCTTCAGAAAGGCATGCGTGTGTGCAAAAAGGCATACACATATCCCAGTAACAAACACCACTTTCTGGTCTAAGGGGGGGGCCTGAAAAGATAAAAATAGGCCTAAATCAAAACTCAGGATCAATTTTTTGACCATCACCAAACTTACTTTATACTTTGTACAGTAAGAAAGTAAAAACTGAAACTAGAACACGTATAACTCATTCTCAAGCACTGCACGTCGAAGTCTGGCCACTTCAAATACAAGTTTAGCAGTTGGATACGGTGCCGGGGCAAATTTGTCACAATGGAAACATGACTGAAAATGTGAAATGACGCGCAACTTATGACGCACGTGAGCCCGTGGGACTTGACACACTGGAAACGAACGTCGTAGTATCACAAAATGGTACTACAAATTATCCTAAGTAACGGAAACATATTTACCAAGAGGCGCCAGTTATTCTTACTAGCAGGTTTTCCTATGTGCCTGGTCTTCAAGAGCTATGCAACACTAAAAAAGCACAACTTTTAATTTATTTAGTTGTCAGTGAGTTGTTACAATATGGACGGTAATGTAATGGCAGATCTGTGGTCATGGTCGATGTCTACGAGATTATTCGGTGCCTTGTATAATCAATTATTAAAATAGCGAAAGCATTTTCGATAATCGATAAAGAATTTTCGAACGATAAAAAGTGAAAGGGTCAAATAGGCCGAAGGAAATTAGAATATTTAGCCTATGCTTCAGTAAAAAATGCACTTTCAACACAGAATCTAGTTCAATTATTTTTATTGGAAATTTGATTATTGTTTATAAATGTATGAAATATATACCTCAATACCGTTAATTCCTCTCAATTTTAAGTTAAATTGTGCAAAAACATCGCATACACTTTTTAACATTTTATACTATTTTTCCAAAATTCAGGATGTAAAGCTATTTAAAAAATATGAAAAATAGAATAGTCATTATCTCCAAAAATCTGTTCATCTTGTTCATATTTTCGTATATGTAGAATAATAATTTAATTAATTTTAGTATATTTGAAATAAAATAATTTACGGTTAGGAAGTTAACTTGAAAAAAACAACACCAAACTCTGTGATTATCAGGATTTACTTTCGGCTTAACTTCGACATAGTAAGTAATTTCAAATTTTTGGATTGACGTGAATTATCAACCGTCATACAAGACCAAAATTTGAACGAAATGGAATGAATCTATTTTTAAGACGTTAAATCAATTCTCGGGCTTTTTTTATCGATAGAATTTAACTTGTGCCTGCCAAAAAGGGGTGAGAACAAACAGACAGCATGGCGGGCCGTGGTATGGTGAGGTTTTTCAAACAAAACCATGCTAATTAATGAGACAGTTCACACACATCCACCATCTTGGAGCGGAGCATGACGTTTCTATAAAAAAAACGATTTGTTTTCTCGAGCGTTTCACTATTTCAGTATTTTACTAAGTAAAGTTATTTTTATTATTATTATTTTATTACCATAAATCACCATTATTAAATACATTAGTTAGTAGATTTTAAACAATCTCAAACAGTAGTACGCCTATTTGGAACAAAATGGCGGGCGTCCAAAATGCCAGAATTATTTTTAAAGAGGGTATTTTCACGAGATATAAGCTTACTGCAGTTTACATTGAAGAAAAATTTCTAATCGACCTTTTAATTTAATCAACTTCTTTAAAAATACAATAGCGAACTAGGCTACGGGTACATAGCCAGTATATAGGCTTACATATTTGTGTGTATGCGTGCGCGCGCTCGCGTGTGTGTGTGTGTGTGTGTGTGTGTGTGTGTGCGTTTATTACGTTACTCTTTTTCACAATTTTAAATCGATTTGATTAAAACTTGGAAAAGTTCTTTATCTAGTAAAGTTCGATCATCCCGTTTCAAAATGGCGTTCATTTAAAAACTTTAAAAAAATAATTTACATTTTTTTGAAATTTATTTTAACTATTACCGTTAAAATTTTCAAAAAGTAACATTTTAAATTCTCAAAATAATTTCAAATTGTTTATTTATGCAGATTTTTGACAGTGAATATGAGGGTGAGATCAGATTTTCAAAAAAAAGTAAAGTTATATTAATGTTACGTAATGTATTATTATCACTTTTTGTAAATTCGTTTCCATCGCGAGACAGGTGCGTGTCGCGATTATTTTTTAATATTTTGGTAAAACAAAGTTTATAGTCTGCGTAAATAAATGATTTTTTTTAATACCGTGATGATTAAAATAATAATTCAAAAAACAATTTTGTACTAAGTGTTTGAAGAAAGTTCAATCTTTCAATTGTCAAGTACCAGCCACTAATTGGAATTCGGTATTTATTCTCCGAACTTACGTTAAAATATCTGAGGATTGGGCTATTGGAACAATTTTGTCTTAACTCACTACAGTGTCAAACTCGACTTTATAAATAAATAGTATCATAAATGAAGAAAAATGCGAAAATGAACCTTGACCGCCTTCAAATTCATTTTATCATTATCATTATCATTATTTAATTTAATCATAATCATTATCATTATCATTAATTTTAATGAATTTTGAAAATTTAAAATTATAAAGCTTTTACCAAAATCAATTTTAGTACCACGTTTGAATCAAATAGGACCAAAATTCCGAACGTGAGAGTATTAACACATGTTATACATATAAGCTCTTCGCCGTCTGTGTGCGAATACCACGCTGTTTCTATATCCTTACCCAATCAAGAAAACTACACCTGCACACAATATTTCTTGGAAATCGGTCAGTTTATTTCAAGCCGTGTGCAGCTACAAAAATATAGATGGGAAAACATACAGATAAAAAGTAGTTTTAAATAAAAAAAATGTAGTACTTTAAAACAATAGTTCATAAATATATGAAATCTGAAATCGATTTTTTAATAATCACAAGATTTTCCACAAACTTAGTAGAGTGAAATGGACAAAACTAAAAAGTGAGCAAAAAACAGAACATGCGAACAAAATTTTGTGCAAACAACATTGTTACTCAAGTGGTACTCAAGTCATTACGCATATGCGCCAAGATGTTTCTAATGGTCAAGCACTAGGCCGACACATATGTGTTCGACCATTTCCATTACAAATCTCTAGCCCATATACCGGTACTAATTTTAGTAATGGAAACGCCGGGCCGCTACTTAACGATAAAGACACGACCGAGCTGGTTACGTCTCCTCAACGTAGATTACTCCAGATGAGAAGCGACACTCCAGTTTGCAAGAGTAATTACAGAACTCCTTTATTAGTTTGTTCACTTCTCAAGTTCCTCGAACCAGTAGCTTCGTTTATTTTGCCAAAAACTTTGGACTTTATTGTTACGTCATTGAAATAATTTATAAAGAATGTATCTGTAAATTAATTCTTCATATTAAATTATGTTCATAATTAAAATCTACATTAGGCTAGTTACACGTAAATCACACAGTCATTAGTAAATACAGATGACTAGTTTGCATATGTAACTAGTTATTACTGTGAATCTGTGACTAATTACTATGTAACACGTTCTGATCTAACACGTTTTAGCATATATTTAAATGTTTAAAATCACAGTTTGCATAAAATTCTGTCCCGTCATTATTCAAAGAGGCGATAAAGTTTTTTCCGAAATGCAAATAAAGCACATGCAATCTTTTTATAAAGGAAATATAGTTCTGGATTTTGAACATACAGACAAAACAACTTGAAAATCGGTTAATACTGTTTTCATTTCTGGAAAATCATAACTGAAGTCAGTGTACCATAGTTGAAATAAGAGAAACTTTTGGTACGAGAGAAAATAATTAAACTAAACAAACCCGAAAAAAGTGAAGTTTTATTTTTGTTTCTTTTTCAATTTATTTCCTTTTATTTTTTATCTACTACACGAACGAGTTGTAAATTTTCAAATATGAAGGAAAATTTAGCAAAATCTGATAAATCGATTTTGCAAATTGGTCCGAATTTTCAGTTCATTTCGTTTCGATAACTCGCGAATAAGTTCTTTTGGGACAGGCTACGTAGCGTACTGGCCACGTTTATTAGCCACGTATTTGGCTACGTATACTGTCCATGTTTATTTCTGAACTTAAAGACATTTGAGCGGGATTTATAGACACTGTTATATCTGAGTTTAAAGAAAATCATATTTTAAACAGTTTCTTAAACAAAAAGTCTTGAAAAAACGTTTTTGGGAAATTTAAAAAAATGTTTCTGAGATATAAACTACATATCATTTTACAGAGATACAGGTCTACATATCATTTTAGCATTATCTATCCATCAGTTTAATTCCTACCGAAATGCGCGCAGGCACGCGCGCGTGGACGGACGAAACGGATTGACGGACACAAATCTAAGTAAAAACTCAGTCCTTTTTTTTGATTCACATACCTAAAAAAATGAATACATCAATCAAAATCTCAACTTTTTTGAGATTGCCAAATTTCAAACAGTAAAAAGATATTAAAGCGGATAAATAGTTAAAATATTGGAGATATCACAACATATACGACGACGCGTATTAATTTAAACATATTTTCAGTTCAAAAAAGTATAGAAATAAGATTTGTTTTAGGAATGCCAGTAATTATTTTGCTTTGTTGTTTACTGTATTGTGATGAGCGTTACATTTATTGTGTTGTGACGAAGTGTTACAGACGTTTCAGCAATTTAGGAATTGTTTTAAAATCTTCTCAAAGAGCAGTGTTTCAACACTTGAAGTAATCACATCGGACTCCTCGAGAGAGACCACTACAACTTGAGCAATAAATGTCAGAACATAACAGAGTGTGTAGCCCAGGGGCAGTACCCGTACATCTCTTGGGACGAATTTCAATTCTATTGACAATTGTTGAGAATTTATTTTAAATATGAAGACGTGAAAAAATCACAGTATTTTAGAAAAGAGTGAAAATCATCAGAACTTGAGGAAATGTAGATAATTTTTAAACACATTAAGAAAATGTTAATGTTTTCCTTCTCAATCATAATATGTTATTAAAAAAAATTGAAGTGAGAACTTCTTTAGGCCGATCTAACACATTTTTGTATAACAAAACAAATACCAGGAATGCCACGTTAAAAACATTACGATTGAAATGACTTATGTATTTAAATTATTAATAAATGCCATTATACTACATGCCAGTCCAGCCATAACAATCATTAGAGCATTAACAGCTGGATATATTTTACAAGATTAATATTTTATATTATTTGTATATGATGTAGATAAGTTTTTTTTTTAATATCTGTTGCGGTATAATTTCATTATAGCAATGAGAGAAAAACATAACTGAAACAATACAAACAAGTAGCGAATACTGATTACTTTAATTTTTGAATTTTCAATTCTGTCAACCAGTCAGTCCTTCGTGTATTACTTTTTTTATTGTAAATTGTAGTTCAGGAAATCACTTTGTTAAAGTGTTTACGTCGACTCATGATTTCTAGCACAACAAAAGCTCCTACAGAAGTTGAAAACCTAGGGAGCAAGTTATGACACATGAAGCTCATGCATTTAAACTAGATCGAATACTTTTGAAAGTGCACAAAAGTCTGTCAAGGGTGACCCGCTTTTGATATGAGAAAAAATGTATGTGTACGTATTGACCACAAATGTTAAATCAAATAATAATAATATTTATAACAATCTTTTTTTAAAATCTCGCTTTCATTTGAATGGACTACAAATATAAAATAAATAAACTGATACTTTAGAACGTACCATAATAAAAAGTAGTTTTTTTAACCGAGACCTGAGTAGGCCTAACTTAAGCTAAATAATACAATCATTAAGACTAAAAATAAAAGCAAGGGGCTCATCATAGTTCATTTCTTATATGTGAGTGAATAAATGACAGAAAAACGAATTAATTGGGGTGAGCGCCCACGCTTTCATTTTCAGTCTAAATAATTTTATACTACCCTTTATATTTTATATACGGGTAATCAGATCCCGGTTGAGAAAAAAAATTTCTCTTTTTTAGTATTTAATTTCCTACATAAATGATTAAGAAATGAATTATATTGAGCGCCCCACACGCTTACTTTTAGACTCAATAATTTTATTACCTAACTATATACTCAAATCCAGAATCGAAAAAAATATTTTATTTTTTTTTTTAGTACGCCTCCACTGTACATTTTAAAATACAAGCTTATTTTATACTTTTCAGTCAATTTAATTGAAAATCGTGATTCTATATACTCAAATCCAGAATCGAAAAAAATATTTTTTTTTTTTAGTACGCCTCGACTGTACATTTTAAAATACAATCTTATTTTATACTTTTCAGACAATTTAATTGAAAAGCGTGATTTAAAAAAATTTTGTTTAATAAATATTGCTATATTTTTACTTATAGCTAATTTTTAGTTACTCTAAATTTGTTGTTCATTAATTAATTTCTAGTTCATTAAATAAATTCTTGTTTAACAAAATTTAATTTATTTTATATTTTTACTCTTTCATAAATTTGATCAGGTCCGCAACGAAATTTTTCTCCATGTGTTGGTAACATTTATATGGATAACTTGAAATCAAAAATGTAACATGCATGTTAAGATTTTGGTTCTACCCACGCTGGTTGGAATCTACCCTCTATGTATAACGGTTTTATTGCTGATGTATAATTTTTACGTTTGCAAATTCCATTGTCATCGAAAGTACATTTTAATGCAAAGTTTCAGGTCAATTCGCTCAACAGAATTTGTCATAAAATAGATTACACGATTTGACGCAGACATATAACACACAGAGTAAGTTAAATAAAGGCGTGAAACGACTACGTTTTTTCACAAGCGAACATAATAATTTGTTTTCAAACAATAGGCTTAATATCGTAATATTATTGATGTAGTCGGCAAATAAAGTTTGAAGTGAAATGTTATTGTCTTATAATATGAAACTTCTTAATACAGTTGAGAGTTAGTAGTTACTCCAAATTAACAATAATTTACAAGTGTTAAATTTATGTTCGTAACTAAAAGCCAATAACAAACTTTTGTTTTACAAGGAGCATGATTATATTCAAGGTGAGTTAATGGTTAAAGGATAAGGCAGACGTTTGCAGTTCCCGCTTCTTATTCATCTTGAAATTCCTAAAGCAACTGCTGGAACTCTGCTAAGTTGTTTACCTTTGCATGTAACTTAGCTTTGAAGTTTTAATATAAAAAGGAAACGACTAAGCTTAAATACATTACACGCACTTGATCACATCCAGTAATTTTCCCTAAAATGCAGGTTCGCGAGCTATTAACAAAACAATGGATATCGCCCTGGTTTAAGGTTTAAGGTATATATGAAGATTTATAACGTGCAAATACGTTAAATGAAAGACATTTACGTTGCGAAAACAAATAACAAAACAAACCGCATCATTTTTCTAGGTTGTTCTCGTAAATGTTTATTATTTCAAATTCGCTACGAAATATGTATCACAAAAATTTGAAAAAAAACTTAATAACTCGATTTTCAGTCACTGCACCATTATTTCCTGGTTTTTTCTCTCGAACCCTTTGGAGAAAATCGCGACAAATAAGTTTGGTTTAGTTACTTCAGAAACATATTTTAGCAAATTTGATCAAACTCGTTAAAGCAGATTTTCATTAATATTTTTTCAAATTTATTTTAATGATTTAAACAATTTTGAAACGACGGATGAGCTTTAGTTTTAATTAAATATTGTCCGTCAGGAGATTAGTGGCGAAAAATCAAACGAGCGAGGTTTAATTGCGGCAAACGATCTGGTGTATTAGGCCAGCTGAACTAATTAATTACGACTAATTTTCCAACAACAGTTTCCGTTATGGCCTGTTTGATGTGGGTGTGGCATAGTCCCTTAACACTGCAAAAGGAACAAATAATTTTCCTATTCTCTAGTGCCCTACTACTGCATAGTATGTTTTTAAGAAAATATGAAATACACATTATTCGTAACCAGTTTCACAATCCCTCCCTAAGAAAAATAAATTTTTATCCGACCTTAATGGGTCGTCGATTTTGAAAATAAATATGGTTCTATAAAATAGTTCTGGGTCTATTAATCATTTTAACTTAAGCAGAATTGAACGTAATACAACAAATCTTGCTAAATTACTACAATAAAAATTTTTTAAATAAGAAATCAAATCGTAATATTTAGCCCCACCCAGCCGACCAATTATTGACAATAATAATGAATACTACGTTTCACAATAATTTTATATATATGTCAATCCAATTTAATTACTTTAAATATTACAATTTCACTGAAAACAATTGTTTATGAAAACTATATTGTAACTTCTACAATAAATTTCTGTTTAGAATAACAAACTCCCCCCCCTAATAATGAATAAAAAATTCACAAAGTCTCTACAATTAATTAATTTTTAATTAAAAATGAATTAAAGAAATAATAAAACTGTAGAATATTATTGAGAGGTTTGCTTGTATAAAATATTCAAACACAAAATTGTTAATTTATAATAACATTTAAAGAATGACTTCACAAATAATACAGTTAACATATAGCAGATTGTTTCATTTTAGGTTTTCAATATATATATATATATATATATATATATAATTCGAACGCATCAGTCATTTTTAAACACTTTCATTTGTACATTAATTTTATAAATGAATAAAAGATAATGTTTATTCTCACAATAGGCAATAAAACCTATTTATTAAAAGTTTTCAAGTATGCATGATGTCTCGTATATGCTGTCAAATCAGTACGGTAACACGCATATACTGCATAAAAACAGGGACAAAAAAGTATAACCTATCGGTGAAGATAATAAATTGTTCAAATCCAAGCAAGTACCACGACAGAAAAAGAGAAGATGAGAAAATAAGTCTAGAATGGTTTATTCTTTTCGAAAGTAATATAAGACACAAACAAAACAATTAAGCGAAATAGGCCTATTTCATGCTTTGAGAATTATTACACAGATTTTTTTAAATCACTTAAAAGCAAAGAAGGTAAGGAAGAAGAGCCTCAGTGTTAAGGCAATGTGTTATTTATTTTATAAATCCGTTTCTTAAAGCGAAAATCTGTATGAAGCTTCTCAAGCTGGAAGATTAGTGACAAAACCCCACAAGACCTGGGCGCCTGTCTAGATCAATATTCTTTTGTTATGTTAGGTAATCAAAATTTCAAATTATGAGAGCCATAAACTTCTTTTAATGTTTTTTGTATATAGAAATAGGGGGAATATATCAATAATAACGTTCATTTCCCCAAAATCTGTTTATCCGTTTTTTAAAAAATATGTTTATTTTTATATAACATTTTTTCAATGTGTTTTAACTATCCTAATTATCCTTCAAATGTGTGTAAGTTAGAAAATTTAATTATAAACTGAAATCGATATATGTAAGATATCATTTTTGTATTTTTATTTAAATTTAAAACGCTAAATTATGAACATTTGAACGTTAACGACAATAATAAAATTTGACTTTCAAAAAATTTTAGGTAAAACGTTTTTTTTAAAATTTTGAATGATCAAATTTTTGGAACACACAAGCGTAAAGTGTAAGCTATTATAAAAATCAAGTTTTACATGATTGTTTGGTATCAATTGTTACATTTTGTGTTGTTACTGAATATTGCTAGTTTTTGTAAATTCATATCCATACGAACGGTGATAATTTTTATTATCTTTTATAAACTTAACTAGAAGCACTAAATATAAACGGCATAGAAGTACAGCCACAATTATAAAAAACGTGTTCGATATCAGAGGCTTATATTAAAAAGTTGGACTGTCTGCCGCTACGAACACTGCGTACAACAAAGACAGGAGAAGGTCATTTGAGAAAATATACAGTAGGTAATAATCTATTTAACTGTAATTGAACACTCTGCCGTAAGATGCTACCAGTAGCGAGCGCTCACACAGCTTTCATAAGGGTTATCATTCTAGTAGGTATATATTCAATGCTTAAAAGAAAGTATGTTTTATTTAAACATTATTGAACTTTTTAAGTAATAATTTGCTCTTTTTTAGAAAAAAGTGAAATAATGTAAATTAATAAAATTAACAGTTAGGCCTACTGCATTAAACTAAATTAATATTATTAAAAAAACAGTGTTTGTTTTGTTATAAAACAGCATCATGATAAAATCACGTAATGAAAATATAATCACTTAAATGCTTCTGAGACACCTACAAATTAAATAAATTTAAAGTACAATAATTCATTCAGGATCAAGGATGTGTGTCCTGCTCGTGTACATGTGCCTGCTTTACGTCACCTCAGCTCGGAGTGACGTTGACGTAATATACGTCACACAGTGTTGAATATATTAACCGTGCATAGCCTTTACATGTCAGGATTTAACATATTGCGTATTGCGTATATTAGAACATTAATTTTAACATTTCGTTCTCAATAATAACCAAAAGTGAAGTAGTATCAAATTTATTATTGTAGCTGATGCTATTTACTACTTAAATATGAACTTCTATAAATTTAACTTATTTAAACTGCAGAGTTCGAAAATGTATGTAAATATAAAATTCAAGTAGACTTTGACTTCATTTTATATCTAATTTTAAAATCTATATCGCAATACTTATTACATTTATTTCGAGTGGATTTTGAGCAATTTTTACAAATATTGCTTATTATTATTTTAGTAAAACACGCACATTACATAAAATATTAGACAGCTCTCTTTTCCAACTTTCAATGAAAATTTTATTGTTTGCATTGGCACGTTTTTCAGGTTTTTTTCAAAATTAAATAAAACAACGCTTGTTTTGTATTTGTTCAACTGAAAATCTAAACGGAGCCCCAACCTCCAAGCCATTACACCTGTTTTATGTTCAACCATTGCCATCAGCTGAATTGGATGTTATATTAAAACCATCTTGATGTTATCATTAAAAAACAATATTGTTGCTGAAAGAATCATAAGTTTCCTAAATGTTAAGATGCGATCAGTAAGAAAAAGCAAAGCAAAGTTCTCAGTTCCACATTTTCTTATTCCGTGTAGTTATAAATCACGGTTGAACGCCTGAAACTTTTACAGTACGATGTGCTACATTTTGACGCAGCATATTTAGTAGAGCCGAGACATCTTTAAACTGTTTGTGGCTCAATATAATTAATTGCTTTTAAAAGTGATTTAGTAAAGTTTGGAGAAGATTTATGGCATAGATTACGTGATTGGTTGTAAACCGACAAGAATTAATTTTAAGGAATGAAACTCTAATAAACAATAAAACCTAATGAAACGAAATAAGCCGCATCCATGCCCCGACTTGGAAGTCGACCACACTTGCCGTAAATCGATTATGTAAATAGCTTGGACGATTTTGTTAACCAGCAAAATTCGTTCAACAGTTTCAAAATGGTGGGCATTTAAAATCATTAAAAATTAATTATTTTTTTCCATTAAGTGTTTTTGAAAATCTGATTTCATCATTGCAATTATCGTAAAGACTGTATAAATTTAGCAGTTAGAATTTTAAAAATTCATTGAAATTAAAAAATTTTTGACGGCGGTCAGGGTTTATTTTCGTATTTTCAGTGTAATTTTAAAATATAAAATGCTAATATATGCATTTAATGTGTTTTAATGCTGATTATGATGGTGAAATCGGAATTTCAAACGTGACTTAAGGATTAAAAAAATAAACGTAAATTTAAAGTTACTTAAAAAAACTAAAAAACAGCGTTTTAGTAACGAAAATATTATAATTTGTTAAATTTATCAAAAAAGAGTTTGAATAAAGGTTTGGTTAATTGCTTGTTGTAAAATTTGTCTAATTTTTTTTTTAAACAGTCCACTATTTGCTTTAACTTGGACTGAACTAGTTCATGCAAAATTTGTGGTCATCGATTTCTCATACTCAACAGACTGACTGTGTCCGAGCCCTCTAAAAATTGTAAACAACTCAGACTGTTTCAATTTGCACATTCTAAACAGCCGTATTTTACTTTATGACGAAAATTAAATGTTGAACAAACTGAAGCATGACCCTTTTCTTACAGAGTGTTGAAAAAAATAAAAAATACTGAAGTTAGACATTTAAAAAAATGCATTCGATATAATTGTTATACATAATTTTTAATGATTCCTCAAAACGCCAAGCGAGATAATGATCACTGATACCGGGACTGGATTTTACCTTGATGGCTAATAGGTCATTTACCAGTTTAAATTTGCTAATAATGAAAAACTCTTACAAGTTCGTTACGCGGTAAAATCTGCAAAATCTAAGAAAAATCAGACAATTGTTGTATCTTTCACCTTTTTAAAATTCACCTATTTAATTCCGCTATTGTAAATAAAATTAAAATATACATAAGGAAGCATTTCAAACATTTCTTCTTGGTAATTTGAGATACTAATTATATCAGATTTCACGAATAATGGTGTAGTCATATATTTCACAAGTGCCAATTAAAAGATATTTAATTTTATTGATTTCAAAGCTTATTTTTTATAGTATTTGAAAATTACAAAACATTTTTGCTTATTTAAATGTTCCTTAAGTGATATTCTTAAATTCCATTACAATTTGATTGAATTGCAACAGCGGGAGTGCCGCGTGTACTCCTATTGTATCTAGGCTCTTACTGTATTAGATAGGATTTGAGTCAATAATGTTTTATTATTTATAAGTGATTTGGTCTGTGGCTGTCTTCTCAGTAACAAGTGTTGATAGGTTTGACAACTATACAGTACTTCCATTTATTTTCCAGTGCCATTCTTTTTACCCCAAACATTAATCATAATAACGTTTCTATTCAAACCGCTACTTACCAGTGATACGTTTGAGTAAATCTACTTTTAGAAATTACAGTTATTAGAAAAGTAATAAATGTTAATAAACATGCGATAAGTTATTTAATAAATTGTACATTATGCATTGCATCATCTTTCTCAAGCTATGTTAAGAAAAAAAAAGGAAAATCAACCTATTTCCAAAAATAAATTATTCAGATTTATAATAACCTTCTGATTTATAAACCTGAATAAAGAAAAGTAGCAATAAATTACGCTGGCGGGCAGGTTGAAAACAAATAGTTTTTAGTAAAAAATACATGTCGTTTCATCAAAAACGGTTAAATTATACTAATTTAGATTCCAAAACACACACACACACACAAATGTTCTACAGCACTGTATAAATGTATACATTTATTTTTAGTAATGGCTCAGTACCCACTATACTGAAAAGCTACGTTTTTACAATAGTAAAAAAAATTGTTGGGTTTTTTTAATGTTGTATAGTACTGATGTTGAAACATTTTCATCCGATGTAAATAAAAGTGTTCTGAAAACACTACTTAATTAATGCTCTCAATCATTAGTTATTACTGAGACTTATTTATCTTTTGATTTGTTTCATAACTTTGCTACCAGGGCAGTAAGAAAACTTTTTCTTCTTCCCACTGCTGCATCTGATAAAAACAATTTTAATACTTTACATGTAAATAAATGTTTGACTGGAAAAATATTTAGTTTCAAAAATAGGCGATATGAGTGAACAAATTTACTTTTTAATGAAAAAAATACACTGCACAAAGAGCCTTTGGATGGTTTAGCCCCTCCCCAACGTGAAATTCAATACTGTAGCTTAGACTGTATATACGTAAGATACATTTTACGAATATTGTGTCGCAAATTTTAAGCAAATAATAGAAAATTCTAATTTTTTAACGTATATTTTTCTTGTAACTGTTTAATATGATGGCACCATGAAACTTTAGAATTTAGGTAAATGACTAAAAATGTAATAATTTGCTCCACTTGATTTACAGGCAGTGTGTTAATAAAGATAATAAAACCATAGTTTTTGAATTGTTTATCTGGCAAGGAATACCCTCGGTAAATAAATCAAAATTTTAAAACGAATTTAAAATGTTTGTGCAAAATTGTATTTCTTTATATTTTCAAATGTAAATAACGTTAATTTGGTCGGGTACAAAATATTGTGAATTTTCAAAGTGATAAATGAATTTTAAAAAACTTTAAAACTTGATATGTTGCTTGATATGTTGATACGTTTTTAAAATTAGTTATATATAGTTATAAATTAGTTAAAATTAGTTATAAATATATTTCCCCCCATTAAGCAATTTGTTTTTATATATTTTGACACTACAAACAACATAATGTGTAATGTTGTCTTCTTGGACTGTATGTTCGAGTTTTGACTTCCGTATTTTCAATTTTTATCACGCATACAATTAGAGTATGTACAAAATACGAGATTTTTAACAAAAAGAATTTTTTTGCCTCCAATTTTTCATTTTATTATAGAAATAATATTGAGTTAGGTTGTAGAAAGCTAAAAGTGATTTAGTATTTTAAAATATAATTAAAAGATCATTTTATAGCATTTAGGGATTCAGGTAAGTCTGCCTTTTATTAGGCCTATATTTTAAGAAAATGTTGAAACTGCCAATTAATAAAACATAAAAGTATCAACTATTTTAATAATATAGTGAGCTGAAGAATAAGTTGTGTTGAATCAAACAAACCTGTGTTTTTATAGCTACATTAACTTTTAAATTGAAAATAATTAAAAATTCTAACTGTGTTTAAAATCGTTATATTTTTAATATGCATTTAAAACTTGTAAATTTATTACTTACTCATAATAAACTGTGTAAACAGCAACGCAAAATTGTGTTTGGGCAGCCCTACAACTACAACTAGAAAGAAGGTTCAGCGCAATTTATGGGGTAGTAGTTTCCAGTTTCTCTCCTACATTTCCCATCTTCTTCCAATTTTTATTAGTGTTACAAAGAAAATCGTAAACCAGCTCCCAGCGTCCACAAATTCGATGACTTCAATTCTCTGGTTTATTACTAGTGAACCACAGTACCACACAAAAAATAAAGTGCAAATAAAATCTACAGATTCGTTCATTTTGAATTATTTTGTGTAAGACCGATGTTGTTATCTAGATGCTATGCTCAAATAAACACACTTGCGACTATTAAAGGTGACTTTTTATAAGAATATTTTTAATGAATCACTATTATTGTGCACAATACTTTTCTGATAAAAAGTTTGAAACTACGTCTCGCTTTTGTACCTTCTGCCTGCATTAATTTCAAATAAACATTTTCAGATAATAAGGAACAGAACTTGATTTTATACGCAAGAGCATTTATTTAAGTAAATTGCCTTATAAAAGGAAACTAAATTATGTTTCTTCTTACCCATTTTTAAAATGAACGTTTCTTACGTTATCCTTTTCATTAAACTAAAGTTCAAAAGTTCACTAAAGATGTGTCTCCTTACTTGATTTCTGAAGTTCACGTTGAGCGTGTTCAAATCATACTAAATTTTAAATCGTTCAAGTAAATATTTACTTTACTTTGTGCTGCAAAAGACAGACTTATCTTCTTGATTACATTGTATGTTCTACTGAATCGTGAAAACGTTATTTGATTTACAGTTAAAAGTGATTTTTTGAAAGTCCTTAATCACATACGATATGGTAAAAGATAGGCTCTAATGTTGTTTAATTTGTGTGAAATAACAGTTTTGTTTCAAATAAAATACACAATCATACATCTGCACAAATAATATACTATATATATTCCATTCAAAATAATGTTAGGTTAGGCTAGTTAAGATTTTTTAAGAAAAGAAACAATAGTTTTACCCAACATCAAAAGAAAGAGTTCACCATTTTTCATGGTGGTCACAATGTTCTGACCACCTCAGTAATAAAAAAGGTTAATAAAACTTTACATTTTCGAAAATAGTGTTTATGTTTGTGAAATGTATAGTATAACGAAATATTATTGTTAAAGTTAACTTTTCATGTGAATTAAAGCGGCAATTTAATCATGATTTAAAATAACAATTCTACGTCAATACTTGAGAACGCAGAAGATATATTTTTTGATTTGTGGAACAACGATAATTATTTCTGTTACGGTAAGGGAATGATAGCATAAGTAATAAATACACCATTATTATAATATGTACCTACTTATTTGATGGAATTCCAGAAATGTGATAAAATTGTTTGCATAATTAATTACGCTAACACAAGACTAGGTTGTTTAATTTTTTATTTTATTGCTAATAAGTTATGTATGAAAACCAAATTTTCGCAGCTGGATCGTCAGACTCTCGTTCCTTGTGCCCTACGTAAATTTATAATTCCGTGACGGATAACACAGGCGTGACGTGAATATTTCATCAAGATTAAGAAAAGTAAGAAAAACAGTTAAAGCATATTTTTGTTATTATCTGTGTTACTATTCTTTTTTTAATTTTTCTTTATTATTTTTCTTTACTTTGATGAAATAAAAGATTCAATTTTTTAAAAAGTAAATGAAAAGTTCGACACCTGTGAATAATGATACTATAGGGCCTAAGTAAATTTGAAAGAAAAATCAAAATATAGACTGATAATGGTAATTATGTAGATTGTTACTTTACGGAATAGAAAGATTATTTAAAATTAAAATATGATTTAAGCATTTTTAATTGAAGTGAAAATTTCTTAAGATGAATCAAGCATTTTTTTAATGTTTATACAAAATTGTTCTTTTAACGTTTTGTAGCTTATATAAGTTGAATAGTACAAATTTAAATTGTCATTAACGCCATTATATTAAATAACCATCCCCAGCTAGCATACAATGTAAAAAGCATTCATTGTTATATTTACCTTGCACATTGTTTGTTCTTTAATACAGTGTATGTCAAAAAGTTCTTTGTTTTTTAAAATTATTAGTGAACGCCATTGTACTACGTAATACCTGCCATTGCGATTATTATAGCATTAAGAGTTGGATATTTACTGTAAAAGATTAATGTATTATGTTTGTACCTGATATATGTAGGGAACTAGATAATTGTCCATTTTCTTGAATATTAATTATCTATTCTTTTAAATTTACAGTAAGGTCGGTAATACAATTGGACCAATACGAACCAACGAAAACAGTCATTACTTCAATTTATGAGATCAATAACTACATGGAACCAATGTGGTTTCATTTTAAGTTTTCACTTCTGTCCGTAAGTCCCCAATGCCACATTTCAATTTTATTACTTATTTAGTAGCAAATTTAATGTTTGCGAAAGCAAATTTAATGTTTGCGAAAGCAAATTTAATGTTTGCGAAAGCAAATATTAAGTTTCTTCATTAACTTTAAGTTAAGTTCTTTCATTAACTTTAGTTATTTTATTTGCTACAATTATTAATTTTATCAACATAAACGCATAATTAACTGTGATATTTAATTTTGCAACATTAAACAAAAGCACACAAGCGATAAAATAATTGAATGCTTTAAAGGAATGCCTTTCAGAATTGATGTAAACGTTTAGAGTCTTGCCCACAACAGTTGTTCACCTCATCGTTATCTGAAACTGTTCTTCGAGCGTGAAATAGGATGCTGAAATACTTTATCCGAACGAAGTTTATAGGTCTCAGTAACTAAAGTTGTAATGCTATGTTTTAAACTGAAGTTTATAAGCTCTAATGTGCATTTTTGTAGTCTACTTATAAAGCCAAGTTTTCAAATGATCTAAACTGTTGAGGAAACTTATCTTGCTAATCCGAAATTTTCATTTTATTTAATCATTGTTTTACGTTGCTATCATTAGGATTTACTGTGTTATACTTTATCAAACATAAATTCACAATGTAAGTCTTGAATACAATGTACTCGCCAAATTGCGTATCTTTAAGTATCAGTTCTTCGGAAGACTCAGCAGCCTACAGTTAGCAACAGAAGTAAATGTTTCGTTCTCTTTCCGTGGTTTAAATTTTCTATGTTGTGTTCGTAATTTGAGTACAGAAAGAGCAGTTTATATTTTAATATCTGTTTTAATCAGAGTTTAAAACATAAATTTAAAACGAAGTATAAAGAAATGATTGTAATCTTAAGAAAATTTACCTTGAAATTTTAATAGATATTTACTTGCACATTTAGTTAAATATCAACTGTTTTCACGTCTTGTGAAGCCGAAAACGTTTTATTTTTGATGTCTTTCTATATATATTTGTCCACATTTATTCGGCTTACATGCAAGTTGTTTGCCCATATTTGGGGATCAATTTTTAATTTTTCAACAAAATTTTTTGAAAGTTTTTTGGTAAAAAAACAGAAAAATAACTGATTTTTTTTCAAATCGCTCATAGGCAGTCCATGATTAGTCCACTAAAAAATGTGTCGTTACATCCCCAAAATATCTTTGGTTTTAAGATTTTGCTTAAATGTTTGTCAATGAAAATACAAAACACAAAAGGAGTGTGTGTCAATTTGAAATAAACGAAATTTTGTCTACAGTTTGACCGTAAATATTCTCAATTTGGAATTTGCTGCACTGTGCGTGTGTGCGTGTGTGCTCGTGTGTGTGTGTGTGTGTGTGCGTGCGCGCGAAGAGAAAGCCGTCTTTTATTTGTGTTAATGTGTTATATTTGACTGTCTGTCTGAAGTGATGAAAGCAAATTGTCAACAACAAATGGAATTAAATAAAGTTACATAAACTAAAATTTCGATAAGTAAAAAGTCAAATGTGATACAAAAATTGATTTCTGTAATAGCTTCTACACGTTTGTTACCCAGCAAGACTCATCCTTTCCACAATGGAGTCACTGAAAGAATTAAAAAATAACTCATTTTTGTTGTACATGTTTGACATTATCTTAATAAATCTGTAAATTTTACGAGTATACTTTATGAATAGAAATATATAAAATAAAACCAAGTTATTGTGTTCCAACTTGTACGTTTAATTTTCAAGTATCACTTTTGTATTGATAATCATTTTTTTTACGATCATTTATGTTTTTGCGCACAGTTAATCTTTGACTAAACGAAGAAAAATAGAAATTTGGAAATCATAAAGGAAGTAATCATTTTATTTCGATTCGAGGAAAGAAGCATTGTTCGCTTTTGGTAAACCAAGGAAATACTGCATTAAGGTTCCTTTCCTTACTGTTCATACGTTACGCGAGGGATCGGTGATAACGGATCACTGTAGTGAACTGTGAACTTACCTTGAGGTGGAAACGTTCATAGACTTACCACCTCGGACGCCGGCCATGTTATAAAGTAGGCTGCATGTTATATTTTTTTCAGGAAGTAGAAAATTAGTCACTTAAACTTTTAGTGGCTACGTTTACGTTTTTAAATGGAAAATATCCAGTGCAGTTATAATAATAATATACTGCATTTATTCATATTACGAAAGTGCGTACGAAAAACGGTTCAAACGAAAAATACAACTGTTACTCACAAACTAAAATTAATTCAATTCGTCTTTTTCTTCTAAGTGCACCAAACGCATGCGCGTCTGTCCGAGTAACAGTACACTAAATAAATGAAATCTGAACACTTCGTCAGAATAAAATAACAGAACCAAGTGAGACATAAAAATCACATATAGACACACGAATGGAAACCGATACGTATATTTAGGTCATGAAGCAGATTATAAAGAAAATAATTGCATAAAAAAACTATAAAAACCCATTTTGTTTGACTTCATGAGAAGAACCCCTGCTCTTCTTATATCCCGCTGACCGAATATTCAGTATTTATTTTAGAATTTATAAATTCGTTGCTCTTCAGTATCCTACATTTTTCTACTTTATTTAAAAACACTCCATAAAAAACTGTATTTTATATTTCGTAGTAAAGGATATAAAATCACACTGTTTTTCACACGATTTTAAAACTTTCGAAATGTTTTCAGTGAAGCCACTAAAGTAAATAATATTTTTGAAAACTGATGCTAAAATAGTTCCAGTTTTTTTATTAATATTTTCATTATTATTGAGGTTTCATTCATTTATTCTCATTGGTTTACTTTGGAACGAAATAAAGATATTAAAACACATTCGGTGAAGCCTGGATGACGAGCTCGAAACATTGCAGTACCAATTCTAAATTAAAATTAATTAAATTTGTGTATCTCAACCACTCAAGTTGTTTTTTTTACGACAACGAACAATTTCATTCTGTCATTTAAATTTATGGAACAAAAAAAAACACTTTGTGGTTAAAAAATCTCTGCCAATTATTTCATCAAAAAAAAAAAAAACGTTAAATCAACTATGAATACCAATCGTCAAGTTGGCTCAAGGTTTAACCTTCAGCAATTGATTTCCTGCCTCTTTTTGCTTGGTGCCTCGCTACTGAGTAAAAAGAAAACAACACATTTATATATTTTTACGTCTTTATTCGACTTTGTGTTCTCGTGTCCAACGTTTTTGCAGCACCAAGACATCCACCATTCAAAATGAGTTGCTCTAGAAGATAAGAAATAAATACAATCACAGTAGATTTAACTATATTTTTCACTTTTGACTTCGCAGGAGTTTTTTTACCACAAAGTTATTACTTTTCACATTTCATTTCTTCTTTCATGTCATATTTTAATAAAATACCGTATTATTAAAAAGTCACTATTATACAATTAAATTGGAATAGTATTGTGTTTATCTCAGGTACCTAAACCGTGTTCACACCAAATTTAATCTCAATTGGTCCAGTAGTTAAAGTGTGATTGAATAACAAACAAATAAAACAAAAACAAACTTTCAGAAATATAATATGATTACCTGTTACCCGTCAAGGCTTTGCCCGCAATCGTAATATACATTAAAGATCACGAACCCCGTGTTATGACCAACAACCGTGTCAGTTAGGTTATGGTGAATTTATTTTTTAAAATAAAGGTTTTTTTAACGCACCACCGTGTTGGTTAAGTTATGGTGTACTCTTTAAAAAAAATTAAGGCTTTTTTCCTGCATCACCGTATTAGGCCCAACAACCGTGTCAGGTTCTGGAGTACTCTTTTTTAAAAAATAAAGGTTTTTTTAATGCATCACCGCATTAGGTCTAACAACCATGTTAGTTAACTTATGGAGTACTAGCTGTTACCCGTTGCGGCTTTGCCTGCAATTATAATATAAGCAATAAAATTTATAGTCGATTTTTAAAATCAGAATAGGTCATTTAATTTTAATATATTGCTATATAAAATATTATACGATTTATGGTTTTCGGCAAAGACATATAAATTTTTGCTACTCGATACGCTAAAACAGGATCATGTCATATTTTAATAAAATACTGTATTATTAAAAAGTCATTATACAATTAAACTGGAATAGTATTTTGTTTATCTCAGATACCTAAAACGTGTTCACACCAAATGTAATCTCATTTGGTACAGTAGTTAAAGTGTATTTGAATAACAATCAAATAAACAAAAACAAACTTTCAGAAATATAATATGATTAGCTGTTACCTGACACGGCTTTGTCCGCAATCATAATATACATTAAAGATCATGCATTACCGTGTTAGGACCAACAACCATGTTAGTTAAGTTTTGGAGTACTCTTTAAAAAAAAATAAGGTTTTTTCACGCATCACCGTGTTAGTTAAGTTATGGAGTACTCTTTAAAAAAAATATAAAGTTTTTTCCATGCATAACAGTATTAGGCCCAACAACCGTGTCAGTTAGGTTATGGAGTACTCTTTTGAAAAAAATAAATAAAGGTTCTTTTAATACATCACCGTGTTAGGCCTAACAACTATGTTAGTTAGCTTATGGAGTATTCTTTAAAAAAATATAAAGATTTATCACGCATCACTATGTTAGGCCTGACAACCGTGTCAGTTAAGTTTGGATACTCTTTAAAAAAATGAAGGTTTTTTTCACACGTCACAATCATAGGCCCAACAATCATATCAGTTAGGATATGTAGTATTCTTTAAAAAAATATAAAAGATTTTTTACACATCACCGTGTCAGGCCTAATAACCGTGTCAGTTAATATACTTAGTATTCTTTTAAAAAATTTAAAGGTTTTTTCACACATCACCGTGATAGGCCTAAGAACCGTGTCAGGATATGCAGTATTTTTTAAAAAGATATAAAGGTTTTTTTACGCATCACCGTGTTTGGCCTAACAACCGTGACAGTTAGGATATGTAGCCAAATAATCTTTAAAAAAATATAAAGGTTTTTTCACGCATCACCGTGTTAGGCCTAACAACCGTGTCACTTAGGTTATGCACTATTCTTTTAAAAAATGGGTTTCCTATCATCCAAACCCGTATTAGACGTATTTTTATTGTTTTACTGATCTGTAGATCAGTAAAACAATAAAAATACGTCTAAAATCAGTACAACATGTTACCGATTTTCGTCGATAGCAATTTTGAGGTTATGTTGGTCACTTTTATTTTCGATTTTTATCGTACTTCTCCTGCTTTCATATTTTGGATTTTTGCTTTTGGGCATATAATAAAGCATTTTAGTAAGAAAAATATCGAAAACTCCAATAGATGCTGCACTGCATATTTACCATTTTTTCATATAATGTAATTACACAAATAGCCTATATATACTACCTTACAATTAAAGTATCCTAATAAAATTGTATATTATATATATATTCTGCACTCTGTTTTACAAACATTGAATAGTCTTAAATGAAAAATACCAGATTGTGATTATTAGGTGAAAATCTAACATTAAAAACAATAATTTTGCAATAAATAAAACATAGATTAAAATTTGTAAAATGGGATTAGATCTATGTCCATCTCAGGTGCCTAAATCTCATGTTCAGTAAACAGTAATTAAACCTAACTATAGTTAACAGATGTTACAAAACTAAAAACTGATAATTATTTTGGGCTGGGTAAGTAGTATAATGACGTTTTGTAAAACGGGAATAGGCCTATATGTATCTCTGATACTTAAACCATATACGTACCAAATTTCATCTCAATTGGTCCAGTGGTTAAAGCGTGATTGAATAACAAACAAACAAACACACAAACTTTCAGAAATATAATATGAATTAGATTAGATTCTTTAAAAAAAATATAAAGATTTTTCACGCATCACCATGGCCTAACAAACGTGTCAGTTAAGGTTTGGAGTACTCTTTTAAAAAAATAACGGTTTTTTTCACGCATCACCATGATAGACTTAACAACCGCGTCAGTCAAGGTTTGAAGTACTCTTTAAAAAAAATAACGGTTTTTTCACACATTGCCATGGTAAGCCCAACAACCATGTCAGTTAGGATATGTGGTATTCTTTAAAAAAATATAAAGGTTTTTTCACACATCATCGTGACAGGCCCAACAACCGTGTCAGGATATGTAGTAGGTCTACTCTTTAAAAAAATATAAAGGTTTTTTCACGCATCACTGTGTTAGACCTAACAACCGTGTTAGTTAAGTTACTCTTTAAAAAAAAAAAAATGGTTTTTTTCATGCATCACCTTATTAGGCCCAACAACCATGTCAGTTAGGTTATAAGTACTATTTAAAAAAAAATTAATAAATGTGTTTTAATGGATCACCGTGTTTGGCATAACAACCATGTTAGTTAGCTTATGGAGTATTCTTTTAAAAAAATATAAAGTATTTTTCACGCATTACCATGGTAGACCTAACAACCGTGTCAGTTACGGTTTTCAGTACTATTTAAAAAAAATAAAGGTTTTTTCACACATTACCGTGATAGGCCCAACAACCGTGTCAGTTAGGATATGTAGTATTCTTTAAAAAAATAAAAAGGTTTTTCACGCATCACCGTGTTAGGCCTAACAACCGTGTCAATTAGGTTATGTAGTATTCTTTAAAAAAATAAAGGTTTTCTTCACACATCACCGTGATAGGCTCAACATCCGTATCAGTTATGTTATGTAGTATTCTTTAAAACAATATACAGGTTTTTTCACGCATCACCGTGTTAGGCCTAACAACAATGTCAGTTAGGATATGTAGTATTCTTTAAAAAAATATAAAGGTTTTTTCACGTATCATCGTGATAGGCCCAACAACCGTGTCAGTATATATAGTAGGCTATTTTTTAAAAAAATATAAAGGTTTTTTCACGCATCACCTTAGGCCTAACAACCGTGTCAGTTTTGTTATGCAGTATTCTTTTAAAAAATTGGTTTCTTATCACCTAAATCCGTGTTAGACGTATTTTTTATTGTTTTACCGATTTACAATACGTTACTGATTTTCGCCGTGTAGCAATTTTGAGGTTATGTTGGTCACTTTTATTTTCGATTTTATCGTACTTCTCGTGCTTTCATATTTTGGATTCTTGCTTTTGGACACATAATAAAGCATTTTAGTAACAAAAATATCGAAAAATAAGGATATGCTACACTGTATATTTACCATTTTTTCATATAATGTAATTACACAAATATATATACTACCTTACAATTGGCACTCTGTGTAGGGATTTTTTTACATTTAATATTGAAAATTCAACACAAAGTAACAAATTAAAGTCAGTTTTGAAAAAAATTTCAACTAAAATACTGAAAATGTTACATTAAAAGCAATAATTTTGCAATAAATAAAACACAGATTAAGATTCTTAAAATAGGAATGAATCTATGTTCATCTCAGGTACCTAAATCACGGGTCCAGTAAATAATTACAATTAACAAATGCCACAAAACTAAAAACTGATAATTATTTTGGGCTGGGTAAGTAGTATAATGACGTTTTGTAAAACGGGAATAGGCCTATATGTATCTCTGATACTTAAACCATATTTGTACCAAATTTCATCTTAATTGGTACAGTGGTTAAAACGTGATTGAATAACAAACAAACAAACATACAAACAAACACACAAACTTTCAGAAATATAATATGAATTAGATAGATATAACAAGAAACTTTTTATAGCCTATCAGCTGTACAATGAAATCATCTGATCTTTATGAATTAATATAAAACAACTGATCTTTTAATATAACTATCAAAATTCAATTAATGATTCATTTCTAATCAGTCTAATTTCGTACTTTCCGTGGTGTAATGGTTCTGACGTGCGCCTCACAGGGCATGTTCTCCGGTTCTATCCGGGCGGAAACACCGGAAATTTTAATTATAATTCATTTAATATGAGATTTTCATTATTATATTGTTATATATCAATATAAACATATTCTTAGCATCACGCGATGCCCAAAATACAACATTACAAGCAGTCCTAAAATATGATAAATGTTAAAAAATGGAAAGATACTATGTTCAATATCAATTTAATTCTCGACAAAAAAACACAACATTTTTATATAGGTCACAAACAAAACATATTTCTGCTAATGCAAATATCCTTATTCTGTGTTAACCTCATTTTGTTACAAAGAACAGCATTATTATTTAATCTCGTCGTCTTATATCATGATGACAACCGTGCCATATTCTGTTTCAATCTTAATAACTTTTGTTATATTCCTTTTATATGTATATAAATACATTAAAATTAAATAAAATCTGTGCAAATTCAAGTAATTAAATATTGTTAAAAATAATGTATTGTTAAAAACATATATATATATATATATATATATATATATATATATATAATAAAGTTCAGACAATTTATTCATTGAATAAAACTATTCATTCAAAGTTCATTCAAATTCATTGAGTAAAACTTTGTTACCTATAGGTTAAAAATAAATATCGTATGAGAAAATCCGGCACAAATTAATTAATATACAACTTCTGGATCTGTAGGTGCCCTAACAATCAAATTATTTTGAGTTTGGTAACGCTTTGTTGAAGTCTGCAGAGTTTGTTAAAAGCGAATGTTACTAACAATATTTATCAATATTCCACTTTTATGATGCGGCTTAGGAGTAGCTAACACGGAAACCCCCAGACTACGTGGCATTACATTTGCAGTGTCCTAAGAGTACCTTTAAAGAATTAGAAAATATAGGACATGTATAGGACGCTTAAGAAAATATTTCGAAGGTCTATTATCTTTTGTTTAAGTAAAGATGGAAATATATATAAAAATGGAATTTTGTTGAAATTCGACTGCAAATTTAGTAAGGAATTGTTGTTTTACTGGAACATAAGTATAGAGACGTTCATATGTTCAACTAATCTTGTATTTTAGATTTAGCGTCTTTATAAAATAAAAATAATACCTTTCCTCAACTTATTCCTCTAAACAATTTTTGTACTTATTAAAAAAATGTACACAGCACAAACCTTCAAATTAAATAGGTCATGTCAAGTCGCTAAAATGTTTAACGAAGTGTATCAAAAACTGTGTGTGTGTGTGTGTGTGTGTGTGTGTGTGTGTGTGTGTGTGTGTGTGTGTGTGTGTGTGTGTGTGTGTGTGTGTCAGGGAGTATTATATTCTTAGAGCAAAATTAAGAAACAAGTTTCCATTTCCCCAAAGCCCTCCGTAATACATCAGACAAACATTTTGTATCTTTTCGAACAGGTTAATCATTATACAAAATGTATGACTTCCATAACAAAGTTATTTACTATGGAAGTGGCTTCAAATTTGTGTGGTTCGCACTTCCCGTATAAACGGATTTCTGTTTCAAGTTTACTCAATCAGCTGATATCACTAAAAACAGACGTGAGCCATCTAATTCGTCAGGCTTTCCTCTTCGGTTCATGATTCTGTTTAATAACATATTTATAAAATAATTTTATAAATATATGTTTTTATACTTTTTTTAGATTTTCTTTATCGTTATACCTTTAATTATCAACATGTTTCAATCAGTCATTTTTTAAACTAGCAAAATATAACGGAATCAAAAATACTTGAATTCAATATTTGTTTTAATTTAAACTATTATATAAACTTACGTAGGCCTATGAATGCTGTTACCCAAGCATGCAGTACGTAAAAGTGTTACGAAAGAAAAGTTATAGAGCGGATGAAAGTGGGGTCAAGTAAGGTACGTGACGTGATATATTAGGGCGGTGTAAATCTTGTCTTTCCAATTTCAAAAATACTCTATTGAAGCTCTGATTCTGAACTGTTACGCTGTTTTCAATACCCGTTTCAAGGTACAAAATAGTGTGTTGATAATGTGCTCCATTTGTAACAGAATACTGAAATTTATTTATTGATTTTTATTTATTTATTTTCTTTTTTTCTTTTTCCTTTATGGTACAAAATTTTACACATGGGAGGACCTATACGGGTTATATAATATTCAGTGTATAAAATTATTAATGTCTTAATATAACATTCATTAAGATACAAACTTCTGTAATTGATAAAATTTTTATCTCTTTATTTTAAATTATTTTTAAAAAATAATCAAACGTTTAAATAATTACTGATATTATATTTAATAAATTGTAGGTTATGTGCATGTTCAAGCTGAAAATGATTTCCACAATGTTAAAAATATTTTCCAAGTTAATTACAAGAATGGTAATTACATCCATTACTCAAATATCATTAAATGCAAGGTTTATGCAAAGTAAGTTCTTGTTTTTACCGAAATACTTTTGAAAGATTTCTCGCGGATGATTTTTACTCAACATAATAATAAACTGTCTGCAATAAAACGTTTGACCTAGTTGTACAGAAAGTTAAGACTGATTGTGTATACTAGGAATCTGTGTTAATTCCCTAGAAATATTATTAGTTCTAGAAATAAACATTTAGGTTAATATAATAAACTTTTTTAATAATATTTCTCTACAAATACAAATAAGAAAGCAACAAGAGTTGCCTCGCTGGCAAAATGGAAACAAAACTCTATCAACTTAAATAACGTTTACAAAAAATAAAGTATTTTTGGAATAAAATACTTCGTGTTCTAAATTTTGTTATACTAGAATAATATAAATTTGTAAAATTTGAATAATAGAAAATAATCGCTGTTCGCAGTTATCTCGCTGACGTGATAGAAGCGAATATAACAAAGTATTTTTCTTTAATTTACCATTTTTGAAAATCTCATTTCTCCATCATAATCAGCATTACAAACTGCATATATTTGCGTTTTTAACTTTCAAAGTACATAAATTACATTGAAAATACAAAAATAAACCCTGACAGCTGTAAAACCTAGTATGTGGCATTTTCTAAACATAATTTTAAAAAAACACAATCACTACTATCTATATAACACGAAACACTAAAATATAACCTTATTTGGCAAGGTATTATAAACGTATTTAAAGGTATTTGATTGTATTATAAAATATGCAAATATATATTTATATATATATATATATATATATATATATATATATATATATTAACGAATTTTCCATTTAAAAATTAAACTATCATGAATTTAAAGTACTCAAAAAATGTCATATACGAGTGTTTAAAAAGTGTAAAAATTATACCAATTTTTACGTTTAGCAATATCGTTTAATTATTATACATATTTTTTATGAAAGAAAACACACTTTTTAGTGGCTAAAACTAATAAATCAGCCAATTTCAATTCGTTTTCCACCAAAATGTTATATTTTTTATTATTTTTGTCATTTTGAGTTATGAAACAATTTTGAATTATGAACAAGCTACGTTTTTTTAGGTTAGTACGTGGGTTGGGAGGGAGATAATACTTCCAACGCTTCAAAATGTATCACTCACTTTGTATAACGAAATAAACAAACTGAAACCAAGGTAAATACAAACAGTCAACTAAACAACTGCGTTTGAAACTCAAGTTTATATTTTAAAGTCCTTGTTATTTATCTACACCGTGTTGCTTTTGGCCAATGAATTAACCCATTAAATGCTGGCTAATAGCATATACCCTTTATCTCATGATTTACGTTTATGACAACTTTTTTTAAATTATTTTCAAACTTTATATTATGGTTTTTGGAAGTTTTAAGACTGTTTTGTGTGTTTACAAAGTAAATGTGACCATTCAGTTTTATACTAGAAAACTACATATGGTCTTATGATTTGTTTTAATACATTTCTTTTAAAGTTTCTATTTTAATCATGAAATGTTTTTACAAATATTACGTGTACACATTTTAATTTCACTTTTTTTTTTTTGTATTTTACGAAGTTGTATTTTTAGGAAGAAATATTAATAAAGAAATCAAAAACTTTTATATTTTTCTGTAAGTATAAAAATTGCATTAATTTCATAAAGCATAAACTTTATATAATGAAACACTGACTCACATATTTAGTGTTGACCACCTTTCAGAAAGTTAATGTACTTCTTATATACAGGGTGTTTCATGGGAACTTTGACAAACGTCGGGAAATGGATCCTTAAGTCAATGCAAGAAAAAAATGTTTTATGAAGATAGGTTCTAAATTCATTCGTTTCCAATTTACAACTAAAAAGTGAATTTTTTCAGTTTTTTGTGTATTAACGCATTTTTCGACCTCGAGACCAAAAATTAGTGAAGATATTTTGTTAAAATTTACACGGCTAGTTATAGGAGAAAATTCCAAAGACGTCATTGATTTTAAGTGCCAAAATGTTGACTCTGATTGGATTATATCACTTCAAAGGTTAAAATTTGTAAAGAAAAATAATTTCTCAAGAAATATTGTTAATATTTAACATTCTTCCAAATGAAAACTATCCAATCATTTGGGCTGCAATTTACCAAAAATTGTAAACTATCATAAAAAATAATATTATATCTAGACCTTTTCAGTTTTATAAGCAATATTTATATGGCAGCATAAAATACCGTAAGGTAACACAAATTTCAAAGAAACGTTTAAGGGCTGTATGCTTAAGCTAAATTACAGTACATTTGTATATAACAATTAATAGCACCTTGATAAAGTAGGTCAGTTATCAAAGTTTTGAAATGTTCCCCCTTGTGATCTCAGCAAAGTCTGGTTCCTTTTAACAAGAAAGACGTACTGCTTTTATCATTTTGTTTTTTTTTTTTTTTATTTGATACATTTAAGATTTTTTTATCAGCTCCTTTTTGCGTTTTGGTTTTGTACACCCCTGTTTTCACGTGTCCCCACAGGAAGAAGTCTGCCTGAGTCAAATCTGGTGACCTAGTTGGCCAATGTACTGGTCCACGGTGAGCAATCATTTTTCTACCATAATGGTAATGTAATAAACACACTACGTCATGTGACCTGTGTGGGGTGCTCTTTCATGTTGGTAAACTAGCTCTTCTGATATGGATAGGGATATTTTCAAGAAGCTCTGGTTGAGTGCCTTCTCCAATCTCAAATGTATACGGTTTGTCGGTACGGAAGTTCATACGAAAGTTTTCTTCCTTTCGTGACAAATTAAAACGAAGGTGCACAAAACCAAACCGCTAACTAGACAGGAACTTAACACTACAAAAGCAGCAGGGACCCAGACAGTTTGTCCTGCTTAACTCTTAAAACAATCACCACATGAAACGCTATAAACACGGCGGTTTCCCAATCTAATTTTAAGTTTTGATTTGCGAAATAAGTCTGTCAGTAGTAATGTGGTGCTTGCAGGTTATGTTTGTTAAAAGGTAGTGTCAATTCTATTAGTGGCACCTCTCACGTAAGGCAGAAAAACTTCAAGCTTCTTTTTTCTTCCTTCTCAAATTCTTTATTCCTTACTTGGCTTCTGTAAGTGAGACTAGGAGCTACTGTAACAGTTTTAAATAGTAGGACACTTAATGCTATATTGGAGAGATTAAGCTATTGTGGAAAATTATAGGACCAGATTTGTTAGAAAAGACATCGAAATAGAGAAACTGGATGAACTAAATAGGAAGGACGACACCCGTAATTTGCGAGATGATTGGATGACCGCCTTTAATTCTTTTGGAACTGGATGTAATCTTTGGATGGAAAGCCTTTACCTGTCAGCTAATCAACTTATTTCCCACTTAAGTCATAAGGAGTTTATAAAACGAGCTGGAGAGGTGAAAGTTACCTTCAGTTCGACTTCACACTTAGAGCTATTATAATCTCGAAGATGTCAGATAATATTTTGGAAAACATCGGAACAATGTTTCTTCTACCTTTGAAAAAATTGAGGTGGAATGGACCACAAGCAGTGATCCAGACTGTGGGGCGTTTGGAGGACCTACCCAACACAACCTTTGTAAGTTTACGTATGACCAAGAACCGTGACAAACACAACCTTTGTAAGTTTACTATGACAAGAACCCTATCCCAAGACAGACAGACAAAAGCATTATACACGTAGACACTGTACTTGTGCTACGCTGCAGGTAACATAATCTATAATTGTTAGTAAGTGGACTAACTCAAACTTATAGAGAAAGCAAGTTTACTGAACTAATATCTAAGAGGCTTAGTTGAACAATAGACTCTTTGGTCGCATTGCCAAAAGGTTCCAAACCTTGTAACCTATAAATATCGATTTATCTTTGCATAACAATAGTTTACGAAAGTTGTTTACATTGTGAATGATCTAGACGAATGGATTTTCCAGGTTACAAACTTGTCCAAGCTGTTTCAAAAATCAATTATTTCGTGCCTAACACATTACTACTATAACGGGTTAAAAATTGACCCGGTTACTAAAACGCACGGCTGGTCGTACGTAGCCTGAGATCAGGCCGTAAAGCATACAAAGGTCAGGTGGTTATTGTAGATAGGTACAGTACAAAAGTCAATTGGCGATTGTAGCCTAAGGCAAGACAGTAATCAGTGCAAAGGTCAGTTTGCGAGGACTCCCATTAGCTACGCTGGGAAGAACCACTCGCTCCGAGCTCTGGGACCCGACTGACTAAGAACGGGTTTCTGCGCATGCGCAAAGCTCAACAGTATAAAAAGAGGCCGCTGTGGCTGCAAAAGAGTTAAAGTTCAGGTACCCACTCCCCCAGCGCCGAAAATCGACACCACAAAAATGAGCTTTGCACGTGCAGTAGCTCCAAAGGCCGCGCGGCAGGCCAAGAAACCGAAGATGGGACAGACTGAGTCCCCAGCACAAACCTCAGTCCCAGCCCCAGTCTTCAAAGCTAAGACCCCGGTCTTAGCAAAGAAATCGGCCCCGAAACAGGCGCCCATCAAGGCGGTGCAGTCGCCCGCGTCCGCTTCCAAAGCCGATGCACCCCAAGGGTGCAGAGGCACAACCGTCGTCTTCCTTCATCAGGAAGACTGATATATTTAAGTGGATCCAAGAGATCCTCACCCAAATCAACAGTACTACAAACAGATCATAGTTACAGTACTAACCTCCTTCATGACGCTGCTCATTCAGAATAAGTAAGCCTCTCACTATCCTAGCATGGAATGCAAATGGAGTATCCAGTCGTAGAGCTGAGCTTCAACGTTTCCTCTTAGATCGTAATATTGATATTGCTCTAATATCAGAAACTCATCTCTCACAGAAGAAAACCTTCACTATTCCATGCTACAACATCTATCGATCAGATCGTCCACTTCTGACCAACTGCCGAGCTTCCGGGGGAACTGCAGTTTTGGTCCACAGGCGGATCGCTCATCAAGCGTTACCGAACGACCCCCAATCATCAATAGAGCATACCATAATCCAAATCCACTATCGAGGCACAAATTTCAGAATAATTTCTGCCTACCTTTCTCCTCAACGTGCTGTTACTATACACACGTTCAAAAAACTACTCGACTCCGAAGAACCTACGGTTCTCATGGGCGATCTGAATTCGAAACACCCACAGTGGAACAGCCTTGTCATTAATAAGCACGGCAAAGTCCTACATCGATTTCAGCAAAAACACCCTAAAACTGTTGTTATCGGTCCAACAGTCCCTACACATTATCCCACAAGCCGAAAGTCACGTCCTGATGTACTCGACATTGCTGTGCTCAAGAACGTCTCTTTTGTCCATCAACTAGACTGCATCGACGATTTAAGCTCCGACCACAATCCCATCTTACTTACTATAAGTAACCCACTCGGCCAGAGGCTACCACCCAACAGTGGCAACACCTAGCGAGTTGACTGGAGACGTTTCTCGGAACGTCTTCAACAACTGATACCTGAACCCCAACAGATCTGCTCACCCGAAGATGTCGACCTTGAGGTTGATACCCTTCAGACAGCTATAGCCTCTGCGCTGGAATCCAGCACCCATCAAATCGCCTGTAAGGGTGCCAAACCTGAACTTCCTCCCTACATCAGAGAGGAGTTGGCTAAAAAGAGAAAGCTTCGCCGACAATGGCAATTCACCCGAGCACCGTCTGTTAAAAGACAGCTCAATGCCCAAACCCAATTAGTAAAGCATTTACTAGAAACACACTCCGAAGAGGAATGGACTCGATTCCTGTCCACAATGAACACGGAAGACGGTTCCTTGTGGAAACTGAACCGCCAACTCTTAAGAACCAAACGCTCCAACCATCCCCTGTATGGCCAGCACGGTCTGGCTTACTCCCCAACGGACAAGGCAGAAGCGTTCGCAGATTCCCTCCAAGACCAGTTCAGTCCCAATGCACATCTCTACGTGGACGATCACATCGAGCACGTAGAAAATTATCTCGAGGACTACCTCAGTTGTCCATTGGGCCAGCTCCCCGACCCCTACACAACAGATCAGATGACACACGTCATAAAACAATTACACCCACGGAAAGCACCTGGTCTGGATAACCTAAACAATCTGGCCCTAATGCACATCCCTGCCCAAACAGTAGGATACATCACCAACGTCTTCAATGGAATCTTGCGAACAGGCCACTACCCCACATCTTGGAAAGGAGCCAATGTCATAACCATTCTTAAACCACGGAAATCGGCTCTCTTTCCTCAAAGCTACCGACCAATCTCGCTGCTTCCTGGTCTCTCGAAAGTGTTCGAAAGACTGGTGAACAGGCAACTCACTGAACACCTTGCAGACACAGTTAGGCATGAACAGTTTGGCTTCTGCCGAGAGCACTCAACCACCCACCAACTAGTCCGAGTTATCAACAGCTTATCAGATGGCTTCAACAAACGCCTCCACACAATAGCTGTATTCCTGGATATCAGCAAAGCTTTTGACAGGGTTTGGCACGTAGGCCTCCTGTACAAACTAGCTCACAGCCCTATTCCTCCATGCTATAATTCGATGCTTAATTCGATCGTACCTCGACAACAGATGGTTCCAGGTGTCCGTCGACGGTACACTCTCTACGCCTAGACCTATTACGGCTGGCGTGCCACAAGGATCAGTCCTAGGTCCGTTGCTGTACAATCTGTACACCAACGATATGCCTGTCCAAGAACCTGTGTCACTGCGGCTCTTCGCCGACGACTCCATGTTCTATTATTCTTCAGCAAACCTCGAGTTTGGGGCCAAAAACGTTCAACGTCAGTTGGACATATTGGAGCCATGGTTTCGTAGGTGGAGAATTGCAGTGAATGCAGATAAAACAGAAGCCATCGCCTTCACGAATAAACTACATCCTCCCAAAACTGTACTTCAACTCAATGATACTCCCATAGCATGGAAACCCAAAGTCAGATACTTAGGTATCACGCTTGACAAACGACTGACTTTTGCCCCACATGTCAAGCAAACTATAGGCAGAGCTTCTGCGGCTCGCGGCAAGCTTTTTCCTGTTCTTGCGAACAAAAGCCCAATACCACTAAGAATCAGGCTGACTATGTATAAAATGTACATCAGACCCATTCTTACTTATGCAGCTCCGGCTTGGTACTCCCTTATCTCTAACTCTCGAAGGAAACGGCTGGAATCCTTCCAAAACCGCTCCCTACGTTTACTGACTGAATCTCCGTGGTTCGTCAGAAACGAGATCATACGCCACGGCCTTAAAGTCCTCACACTCGAGGAATATGCCCTCAAACTTACAAAGAACCTAGCTTCGCGAGCAGAAGGCTCCACACATGCGCATCTGTCCGCCATTGTGACAGATCCCGCTCCCCCACTACGATACAGAAAAAGGCCTCTGTATCTAGTCTACGAACCTCCATGAAGCGACTCATGTGATAATCACATAGTCACTTTTCTTCAAAACATACATTATCAAAAAATCCAAGCCCAACCCACATCTTCATTTCTCACCTAGACAAGACGCAATAAAGCCACTTGCATAACATTCATTGTAAATGTTCTTTCAACAGACACAATATTGCTATAAGGGGAGAATATATATCTCCTGCCACTGACCAAGTGCAAAAGAGTTAGTCTTTCGCCGACCGCCCGCGATAACTTTGGGCAGTCTACGACAAATCATCGAACGAAAACGCATACTGTCAGGAAACTGGTGACGTATACCGAGGTAGGAATTACCGTAGAGGCATTTATAAATCTTGGAAATTGGGCATTCCAAATCCTTAGAGTGTTTAGGATTCCGAGAGCTCGAGAATAGCGCAGAAATTGGGCATTCCGAATCCTTAGAGTAGCTAGGATTCCGAGAGCTCGAGAATATTGAGCACCTAAAACTTCCTTACGCTCGAAAATATTGAGCACCTAAAACTTCCTTACGCTCGAGAATATTGAGCACCTAAAACTCCTTACGCTCGAGAATATTGAGCACCCGAATCCTAGCTCCCATAAATTTGCGCAGCTATTCAATTTTAAAACTTAAAGTCCCTTTTGGCAATGATGACTTAAACCTGGGTGAGCAAAATCATGAAATACTGATTTTTGTCAATGAGCCCAATTTATAACTGAGCCAAAAACCTTACATAAAGTTGAACCCTGGACGAAGCCTATGAATGCGGACGGCTATCCGGCATGATTCGTAACGCACGAGAAACTTTTAACGTTTTAGCGTTACACTACTATAATTAATTAATTACGAACGCCAGGAAACAAACAAGCACATTAGTCGCCTCGGTGGCCTAGTGGATAGCGTACTAGGCTTTCACCCCGAGGACCCGGGTTCGATTCCCGGCGAGGGCTTGGCATTTTCATACGCTATAAATCATCCCATCGTCTGCATTAGCCCAAGTGTGCACAATAGTAGGACGTTAAACACACAAAAAAAAAACAGGCACATATAAGCTTGGAGTTCACTTCGACTCTGCTTCCTACGAAATTTTTTTGAAGATGCATTTACACACAAAAATAAAATTAAACACATTAGAGTATTTCGTGCGCGCGCGCGCGTGTGTGTGAATGTGTTTATAAAAGGACTACTCAAAATTTGTTCATTGTTGTGTGATTGGTACTCATTTTGATGGCCGCCGCTCCAATAACACGTTTCTAACTGACATTTAATGATACTAATTTAAACTGCAATAATGTTGAAAGTATATAAAGTTACAAATATTATGACAATTAATAATATAAAATACAGTACAGTATAATCTTAGAAGGAATTCAAATTAAAGATTAGACATAAATAAATAAGAGTAGTACTGAGTCGTTATTAAATTGTAATTAAAACATTCATAATTGGTAATTAAAGTAATGCAAAATTTTGTTGCATCTTGGAATTTATAATATCTTGGAATTTCTATATAATAACGACATTTTAAAATAATGAACTTAATTGTTGGAGGTTCGAGTAAGACGGGGGAGATATTGGAATTCATTGTGTGATAATATGAACATTCCAAAACTGACCCTTCATCTCACAAGTTAACACACAATTAGTTAAGTTGTACTTTACGAATAATAATTATATAATGCAAAAAAACGTGTTTTGTGGCCTATTTGCTTTAGTCAAACAAAAAGGAGGAACTTTTTAAATATTACGAAAAATTAAAAATTAAAATTAAAAAAAATTGTCTCTTCTTTGTAAACATAAAAAATAACAAAATGCTACTCTATCTACGAGTTAAAAGAGAAACTATAATTAATCAAAAAAAAACATTAAAATCTGAACACCTTTATCGCTTACAATATTATGTGCTAGTTTATTATATAATTAAAATGTACTGATTTTAGTTATAAACGCTTTACGTAAAACTCTTCCACATTTTTTTTTTTATAATTTCAAATGTATTAGAAGTGCACGGAAACCTGTGTTGTTAATCTGAGCGTTGTGTGGATTTAATTTAACCAAACAAACTAACCTCGTTCTGTAGTAACAAATGTAAACAAAGGCAATGTGTCAACTGAAGCACTGCGGTTTTAGGTATACACTAAGGAAATGTATGTTTACACGCGCTTGCCTGTCTGACTAGGTCGGCAACACATCTCCATATAGAACGTAAATGTGGGCAGACTTGTCCACATATAGGTATTAGTCTATATAGGTAACTCAATATAGGATTCCATATTGTGGGAGATTTGGGTGAAGGTTATGTAGCCTATAACGCTTCTGATGAACTGAGGAATCCAACGAGCTAAGGTAGATCAAAATCGGATGAGCGTTAAGAAATTATGATGGAACAAACAAATTATTTATTTAACAACTTGAAAAATAGGAGTCGGGTATATAGAGTATAAAGAAATATAGCTACCGATTCTTGACGTGCATTTACGACGGTTGTTCGTAAAGTAAGGTTCCCAAGGTGCTATAGTCGCTGCGAACGTTGTTAAGCGGGATCCGGTGACGTTGGCTTGCAGCTTGATTCCTCCACTCCCAATCCCCACTCCGCGAGCGGTTTGCGACTCTCAGTCTTGGCTTGGTCGCCTTTTCTGTCTCCCGTCAGGTGCGAATTACGCTCTGTAATTCATTTTTTGTGTAGAAAAAAACATTGTGGACATTCACATCCAACTGTGTGAAGTCTGTGAGATGGTGCGCAAATGGTGCAGAGAATTCAAAGACGATGTACTTATGATGAACAACTTCCGGACGGCCATCTGTTTTGGACGAAAAAAGTGGAAGAAGCCAAGGTAAACAGAATACAAGGCCACGCGCATGTCCTCCCTACCACTTGCCGGCTATGGCGCGTCATCGGGTCAAACTCAGACGTAGTGTTTAGTAGAAAACAGTTTATAATGTTAGTTTTAATAACTGTATTATAGTAATTACAATAATAATTCCTTTTTTATAACATTATTAACGCTATTAATTACTTTACTTACTGAATTCGCTCATTGTCAAAACAGAAACTTTTTATTTTATATAATATTACATAATATTAAAGTAAATTATAGGTCCATAGCTTGAAAAATTCAAGAGTTATTTTTTATTTGAAAGTTAAAAGCACATCACACTATGAATTACGTATCTGAGGATGTTCCTTGACAATTATTTGGTTGACTGTGAAAACATACATCTGGAATAAAAAATTAGCAATAAATTAAATTACAAAGGACCAACCTATGTACAGGCTTTTATGCCCCCTTTAGATCCTTTTTTGTATATATTTTTATACATAATATGAATTTGGTAGTAAATAAATAAATAGCACATTGACAAAGTTGACAGCCAGTCCCTTTGATTATTATGGCACTCGTTGTTGGATGACCGTATACAAAAGTTGAGACTTTTTTTTTTTGACTCTATACGCTATATAGCCAGCCATATCTTCAGTAGATCAGAGTTCTCCTGTAGATCACACTTCACATCATCTTCACTAGCTTGCAAATCATTTAAGGCTCCTCCTCTTCGTCGGATTATCAGAAAAAAAAATATTCTTAAACTTAGTAACATTGCTTTGTAAAACAACATTTTTATTTTTAACCGAGGCCAGTTCTTGTAATGCAAGTTGAATTTGTTCCTTCAAAAGTAAATTTTCATTTCTTAAACATTTAATTTCTTCTACAGAGGCATTATTTACAACGATATTTGTATTAAAATTACTGACTACGGAAAGTGGGTTTCATTTACAGAATTACAAGTTACAATTGCACCAACGTCATTTCAGTTTACAGGTGATTTTTCTAGTAGATTTCCATCGGACTTGTCAATAAGTTTTTTTAATGTTTCTTGGTTTTATTAATGGTTCTTGGCGTTCAGAATCAACACATTTATTTTCAACGGTGGAAATGTTAAAACGTGGAATGGCATCGGATTTCACAGGTATTGTATTTAATAATTAGGATTTAAAATCCCTTTCGAAATAATCGTCATTAAAATGAAGTGAACAGATTTTTTAATATTATCAAAATTAAAATGATCTGCTCGTTTACACGCATGAACCCACACTTTTCTCAGGCCTTCATCTTTAGGAATTCTATGAAATGTAATTCCTTTCCCTTTACAAGTCCTATCATTATTATAGCAATTGGCAATAGCGCAACCAGGCATTGTTATGCATGCACAATTATATAATACTAAACAAAATACATTATGTACTTTTTAGGATTCAAAACATACTTAAATCTTTTCTTATATTTATTAAACCTCGAACACAAAACACAATTATCGAGTAGTATTGTTGTTGACACCTTTTATTTAAAACACAACAACTACAGATTAAATAAACACACCGAATCTCCAACTACATTTACAGAACATCGAATTGTTTAGCGGGAAACTACATATAGTAGCAGTGAAGAGTTTGATCCAGTGACGTCACGCGCGCGGTAGTCTATTGCGCATACCCTCCATGGCCCCTACCGTGTATTCTATTTACCGTGGAAAAAGCAATGCTGAAAGAGCGAAGGGTTCGAGAACTCTCCGAGATGATCCCTGATGTCAGCAAGACCTGCATTGATAAAATTTTGACAGACCTTTTAGGATATAGCAAGGTTTGTGCACAATGGGTCCCAAGACAGCTTACAAAAGACCACAAACGGCAATGGATTGATGCGGTCGTGAATTTCTTCAGGCCTACGAAACCCATGGCGACAAATTTTAGGACTCCCTTGTCACTGAGGACGAGACCTGGGGACAGTACATGACACTGGAAACGAAAGAACATTCACGTCAGTGGAAAGATACAGAGTCGCCGAACCTCGGAAGTTCAAACAAACTCTGTTTACCGGTAAAGTCATGGCGAGCGTGTTTTAGGAAGGAGTTATTGTTGTACGAATTCATGGATACCGGCACAACAATCAATACTGATCGGTACTGTGAGACGTTAAAGAACCTTCGCCGCGCGATTCAAAACAAGAGGAGAGGCATGCTCACGAAGAGAGTTTGTTTCCATCAAGACAACGCTCGTCCCTACACCGAACGTGTAACAACTGATCTCATCAACCAATTTGGATGGCATACTGTCACACATCCGTCCTACAGCCCGGACTTAGCCCCAAGTAACTACCATCTCTTCCCTAATTTGAAGAAACACTTTGGTGGGACACATTTCAGTAACGGAGAGGAGCTGAAAGAAGTTTTAAGCTACCGTCGCGGAGCGGCGGGAGAGATTTTCGACTCAGGCATACAAAATATGGTTCACCGTATGTAAAAAAGCATCGATCTCAAAGGCGATTATGTCGAAAAATAGATAAAAGTGTAAGCTTTCCAAAAATGTATAATTCAATACATTTGGATAAACATGTACGCAAATAAACATGTTTTTATTGTGAAAAATTATTGGGAACTTATTTTACGGACAACCCTTGTACAACACATTATTCATAGATTTATGTTTACATTTTGTTTTTAATATTTGGTTAAAACCAGGGAAAATGTTAATATGGTGAATATTTCAAATAATTTTGCATTAATTTCATGTGTTTATTTTTAATATATGTACATACATTTTAACTAACTTCAATGTTCGTTACATTACTTCCCGTAAACGTTTTACTAAAACAGTATTATTTATATTGTAATAAAAATATAAATCGTCCATAACCTATAGAATTTAACTGTAGTGTTATTGTTGGGAAGTATCTTGAGGACAAATGAACTTCTGACTTTTTACTGATTGTTGTTTAGAAAACGAATTTCTAAAAATTATTAAACTGAAATTAATAATTTAACAATAGAAGAAGAATTCCGAGAAATTATTTTAGTTATTCACACCGTTATGCTGCATTAGAATTATTCAATTTAGTTTATCAACTTTTCTTAGACTTTCTTATTAAATAACGGAAATTTGATTCCTTTTCCTCTTCTTCGTTTCCTTCTCTCCTGTTCCGGCTGCTACAAATTTTTTATTTCAAAATTATTCAATAAATAAGGTTATTTATTTATTTCATATAAGGTTTAGGCTGTATTTTTTTGTTAGTTATAGTTTCCTATAACAGTGTTAACCTAAAGTTATTATAGTAGAAATTCGAATTAAAGTAAAATTAATTTTATACTATGATTGAATAATCTTTATTATGTTTAATAAAACAAAAATACATTTTTGAACGAGAACTATTCTTGTGTTTTTTGTACTTAATTTGTTGGTTATGCTTTAAAAAAAATGTAGGAAAGAGACTTATTCTTTTGCTTGTCATTATATTCAACATTACAATATTTTGAACAAATGCAAGTAATAATAGTTTCTTTTGTTTATGTTTATTGGTGAAAAAACGATACTTTCTAGTATATGGAACGATTTCACCTGTTAAAAAAATTAATGTTTTGGGGAATAATTCAAATATTTTCACTATAAACCACTATCGAGTGACGCCTCAAATAAGATATATTGATAAAAAAAGAAAGAAAACCCAGTCATATATTCATTGTGTTTTAATAAACACAGTCATCTCTACTTTCTCTTTATTGGAGCGTAGCATTTTGTATGATGCACAAAAGGAAGTATAGAAATGGCAACATTTCAGACCTAAACTAAACAATTAAATTGACAAGAGTTACTACTAAGATTAAATATATTCCTCAGGTACTGGACTGTGCCCTGATTTTGATAAAAGCAATATCTGAATTGCCTTCATCTCACTACAACCAGTGTCTTGTAAAACTATTCATGTAGTCACTACTATCCCATCATAGGTAATATCACAAATATAGAGGCAATACTACTCACTTCATATCTATTTAGTAGTGTTTTTGTTGTCTGTAAAAGAATCGTAAATAAACATTTTGTGAATGGCATAAAATGCAAGCTGAGCGATGGCCAGGTGAATGCATAGGATCAGTGCCCCTATCCGATCACACTTTTCATGTCCTGCTTTCCTCATCCCTGGTCTGCCGGTTGATCCCGACAGCGCAACTCCTTTGTTGCTTGAAGGCTGTTTCGAGACACGCGTTTCACCATAACCGTGAAGTGTGCTGATATCGTTAGCACAACTTCATACTTCTCCGTATTTGTCTTTCCTTATCTCCTCTTTTATTCTGCTGGTCACATTTTGATTATGCATTAATATTCATTTCTTTGTTATCTTTTCAAGTGCCAAACAATTGATTTTCCAGCTAATTTTTTAATACTAATTGGGTTTGGTATTTTTTTAAAATTATATTATAACTACTAGTTATTGTCAGGAAAAAATTGTGAGAATATTATTACCAGAAAATTCATTTATAGTGTTGGTCGAAATTATTGACGAGTAGAATCTATTTAATTTTTTACGGGGCTCCATTTTGGATAAGGTTAACATAAATATTTTCTAATCAGTGTCTGTTTATATAGTCCTTTTATTTGATGTATCATTAGATAAGATTTATATTTAAAAAAACATTTTGGATAAGGACAAAATAGATCGTTCTATATGCTAGATGCATATTTTTTCTTTGTGTTTTTTAAAAATATAAGAACAGAAAACGTTTAACTGTTCAAAACTTAAGAGGGGCATTTTGGGATGCATGATCAAATATAACAGGGTTTTTAAAGCCAAGTACTAACGCTGAGGCTTGGCTAAACGTGTAACATTACAATGCAGGACGGGTGTAACATACAAAAACAACGGGTGGGGATACGCAACCACCCACTACTACAATATTCTACTAAAACATATGATTTTAACTACTGCCTTAAAGTGTTCCCCGTATAGTGTTTAGCTACCGTTGTCAACTCCCAAATATCGCCTCATGTTGACATTGAAAGACTCTACATATTAGACCTAAACTGTGAAACTAACATTCAGTGAATAGACATTAGCACAACGTTAAAAGCTCTCGTATACCACTGGTCATAAATTTATTACGTTATAATATTGTAGTAATGTTAACCTGTCCTTTTCACAAGGCTACAGATTTGTTACCAGTTCCAAATGTTGCTAATAACGAAAAGTATTATCTATACCCAGTTAAAATGAAAACAATCTGTATATATTTTCAGGTATATTATCAGACCTAAGCAGGAACCTAATTAGCCACCTGGATCCTTAGTTTATTACCAGTATCTTGCCGCCATCTGCATCATATTTTGTCCCAGCTCAATAAGCGACTGTGTAGAAGGCAGAAAATAAGTAAATGAACTTTCCGAATTCTCCATGTAATATAAATTGCTGTGCAGGCTAAGAGGAAAAATCACGGCACGCAGCTGTCTAAATTTTCTAAGTCTAAATACTTAGTAAATTTATCTAGTATCTTATACTATTTTTGAAACTCTGAGCTCTGATTTCTGTATCATAAACAGCAATAAAATCTACATATATTAGCATTTCAAAAGTTCATATTGCAATTAAAATGCAAAAATAAACTATGACCACCATTAAACGACCACCACTTCTTAATTTCAACGATGGTGAGCTCAGATTTTCAAAACTATTTAAGGCAACAAAGTTACGAATTTTAAACATTCGAAATGGTCGACATTTTGAAACTGTTAAACGAATTATTCTGGCTAATATATTGTCTAAACTATTACCAAAACCGATTTTTGTACTATGTACATAATTTTAAACAACCCCGTAAAGGATCGTTTCTAACTTCAAGGTCAAAAGTCTTACCATGATAGCAGCTCCAGTAGCTGATATTCCAATAAAAATTCTCCAACAACCGAATTCAGTATGTTATTGTCCTCACATAAATGATTGTAATTCAGTAAAGTGCTTTCAACTATAATAAACGACCTCGTGAATTTTACGTGCATTAAATGGTTCTTACTGTCACAATAATAAAGTACTTAAGTTACAAACACGGTTTAGTAAATATTCACATTACTTTCTGGCATCAGACGCTAGTAACAATTCAAAATACTGATTTAGTATTCAGTACAAAAAGAACTTTGTCTGCTTTATCTCAAGGAGCTGCAAATAAGGTTCCTAACTCAAAGAATCGCACAAAACAGTGTTTATTCGTGGCAGACGTGTTGGAGTATATAATATTTATAGAATTTACAATAGCGTAAATATTACAGCATAACAGGAAACCGTAGAGAAAAAACTTTTAAATAATATCAGTGAAATTCAGAAATTTTGTTATATCGATTTGGTGATTGTTGTGTCTAACATCCTGAAATGGGCCAAATCATATATTAATAGATCTGCATGTTTTAAACCATCTTCACTTATTTATATGCGAAAGGCAATTTATGTGGCATTTTTCTATTTTTTTAAATTACTTTTAACATTATTTACAACTAAAAATAACAAATAATATACAACAAATATACTATTGTCGTTTAACAACAAATATACTACTGTTGTCAAGAGTACAACTAAGTCAATAATACTGAGTGCTTCAACACTCGAAATTATTGGTTCCAAGTCCAGACATATTTATATTCACAGTTATAATTACACATAAATAATAATTTATAAATTATATAAAATAATGTATATGCAGTTCTTTTACAATTAATTTAAAATTTAGACAAATTCTCCTCACACAAATGTAATTAAAAAGAAATGGCCCATTTTACTTTCTATTGCAGCTAAGCCTACTTGAGGTTACTTTATATTTGCCAATCTTTATTATTCTTGAACTGAAATTCTATTTCAAACATATATACTTCTTGTTAGGCTTCAATTTTATTTTCAAATATTATGTTAGTTGATTTTACTACAATAGTATTCTTGTATACTTTATTAAGTCTCTTGTCACTCGTTTTGTAGCCTATTTCAAACTCAACTAAATTATTATTTTTTAAACAATATTTTTTATTATAATAATGCTTCTGTGTTTTATGTCTCTTTACATTAATCACTGATTTATCTATGGCCTACATTTAACCTATATCTTTTAATATTTTATTTTTTAAACAAAACCAATACCAAACAAACTTTTATTTTTCTAAATATTAAATTTTAACAGGTTCGTCTTTAAAAATCATTACAGCATGGCCTACTTGTGTTGGCTCAACGTCAGCACCAAATTATTATCCTCTTCCATACGTAATATAAAGCTGAATTTTGGTAAAAATATTTTCTTGAGTGTTGTGTTGTAAACAATAAAACGTTCGATATTGTCACATTTTAAAATTTCTAGTTTCTTTAACATTTGTTTTTCTTTTTTATTTAATTAGACCTGTTATCTGGAACAAGTAATGTGTATGTTTACTCGTTAGATATAGGCTATAAGTAAAATATTATGAATGACTTTTATATTTTCCAATAAGGGTTGTTTTTAAGTAAACATAATTTTGAAGGAAAGGAAAGCACCTACGGTACTGAAGGTGAATTTGCTGTACAACTCTGGACCCGTAAGCTTTTTCCATGCTACGTCAATTCACCAACTTCATTAATGTAACTAAAGGAAAGACAAGCTACCAAATTGATGACAAGTTTTTGTTGGTAAAATAGTGCATAGGCCTATATTGTACTGCTAAAGCAGCAAGCAGTGTTGCTCCGCGAAACCGTGTGTCATCGCCTTCATGTTACCTCAACCTAGAGGCAATGAGTGACACTTATTCTTATCTATTCATAGGTTGTAACATTAAAGTTAGAAGTTAATAAAACAACAATTAACAATTGTCAAGTAACAATTGTAACATCTTACGTTAGATATTCCATTTTGAAATTACATTTTTAGCTGTGATTGTTAATTATATTTGAACCATTTTATTCATATTTAACCTGTTACAACAACTAATGTAAAATATATTTTTAAAAATATCTTTCTTAAGTAATTTACGTCAAATTGAAAATAAATAAATTGTTGTTTAAACAAGAAATCCCCTTGGGTGTAAACAA